>PVIA01000227.1:0-239034 GCA_004024845.1 Tonatia bakeri | reverse complement strand
TCGTACTGCATCGGGTGGGACCCACACCGCAGCTTTCGAAGCACCTGGCGTGACTGGAGTGTGCAGTGAGGGTCTGCCCGGGTCACCCCTGCCCTGTCCCCTCCCCCCCCCCCCCCCCCCCCCCCCCCCCCCCCCCCCCCCCCCCCACGGCTGAAGTGCGGTTTTCGGAAGCGGCTGTCAGCCGAGTTCATTGGGCGGGAGGTTGGTCCTCAAGGAAACGGGTGAGGGCAGAGGGGCCCTGGTCGACTCAAGGCCCTTAGACTGGGTTAACGACACCGCCGACGCCTTCGCCACCTCCGGGCACGCCGCGGTGGCAGAGCCAGACCCTCCGTCCAGCTCTGCGGTTCTGGGCTCGGGCGAGGACCTCATGGAAAGAGTCTGTCATCCAGACGAAGACAGAAAGGGCACATTCCAGAGGAGATTTTGTTTGTTTATGGCCCGGGGCTCAGGGGGAAAAAAGGTGCCAGGGCGGGGGCTTTGCCGGGAGTCCTTCGTCATCGCGCTGTTTCCGCGACCGCCCCCGGGTTTCCCCTTTTTCTTCAGTTAACAGAGGCCGTGAGTCACCGGATCTGGCCTCACTGTGGCGTCAGCTCGGAGGTCCCCGAAGGAGCCCTTCTCTGCCAGCCGCCCTTCCGGGGTTCTTGTTTATATCTGCGCCTCGTTTACTCTCTGCCCCTGTGGGCTGTGGTTTCCGGGGAAAGAAGCAGATTCTGCGTTAGGAAAAAGTGGGAAACCCAGTTGTTGAACGCACGACAAATCCCATCTCTTGCTCCCTGGCCAGAGACCAGCTGTTCGGTCACACACTAGGGGCGCTCTTCCGGCGAGAAACACGCGGCTGCCCGTGTTCCTGCCTGGGCAGTTTCTCTGGCGTCTTGACCTGACGTTGTTACCTGTTCCTAAAAAAAAATTGTAATGACATTCATTTTGTCTGCCATCAGGTCGTAAAAGATTTTGTGCCTTCGTTCGTCTCTGTCGCAGGCGATCGGGGACCCCTCAAGTGTGAGCACTCTGGCTTTGTCGTTTATGGTGGCATCCCAGGGTCCTCAGATACACAGCGCACAGCACAGAGTCGGTACAAACATGTTCATAAATGAGTCAGTTTGCTATGCCACCTCCTCCAGGAAGACTCCCTGGTCCTCCCCACCTGGACCACCCCCTCTGCCCCCCCGTGGCTGCCCTGGCATTCTCTGGGTCCTCTCTCACTCTCCGGCCCCCACCCCCACCCTGCACACTGCCTGGCGCTAGGCAGGTACGCCCTGGGTGTAGGTGAGTTGAAAGTGGAACTGAATTCGCTCACAGCAGCAGAGGCAGGACCACTCTGAAATAATCTGCCTGTCAGGTCCCCTGTTTTTCCCCCTTACGTTGTAAAAACACTGTTCTCAGGAATCCGGGCAGGGCAGTAATTCGGTTTGGCCACTGTCCGTGGGTTGTAGAGGTTCCCAGGATGGGTTATAGTTGTTACTGTTCTGAGGTCCATAGGATTTCAGGTCTAGAAAGTGGGAGTTGAACTCAAAAGGTTATGTAGTCTTGCCCTGACCCGGGGCCTCGGTGGGTCGGAGTGCTGTCTCAACACGCCAAGGTTGCGGGTTCAGTCCCCCGTCGGGGCATAAACAAGACTCAACCCATGACTGCACCAGTGAGTGGAACCACAAACTAGTGCCTCTCTCTGCCCCTTCCCTGCCCCCATCCTCTCTCTCTTTCTAAAATACATTTTTTTTTTTTAAATGAAGGTCATCTAGTTTTTTCAAGCCACCCCCTCTTGCAGGCGGGAACCAGGTCTGGAAGACACAGTGGTTTATAGAGGTGGGGCCGCGGCTGCTGGAGCAGCCTGGCCCACACTCACCCTCTGCACAGACGCAGTGCCTTCGACCCCTGGGCCTGCGGTGCAGGGGCAGGAGCCTGCAGCATCTGTGCCTGAGTCCAGGAGGAAAGCTTCAGGAGTGCTCGGGGAGGGCCACTTGGAAAGCATAGGCAGACCTCAGCGCCTCTGCTCTCCCCTCAGGTCCTAAGGCCCCTGAGAGTAGCCGACCGGCCCCCGGCATCCACACATGCCTGGCACCAGTAAGTACTCCCAGCCCATGTTTCCACCATCGAGGCCGAGTCACGCGTGCATACGTTTCCCCCCGTGTGTCCGAGTTGTGGGGACACGGAGAGCCTGTGAGGCCCCTCCCTCGCTGGGACCCCTGGGCCTGACCTGTGGCGGGAGGGCGCTGGTGAGAATTGGCCAGCAGAGTGGCATGAAGGGCAGAGAGTCTGGGAGACCAGGCTCTGCTCCCCGTTGTCCCCCGGTGGATGCACACCAACAGCACTTCACTGTCCCAGAGACGGCGTGCGAGGGTCATACAGAGCAGCTGTGAGGTTCCGTGGAGGGACCAGCCTGGAGGCACAGAGCACCTGCATGGCTAACCTGAGCCACTCAGAGGTCAGAGAGGTCCCAGCCTCGGGCCCTCAGCAGGCAGCATGCTGTGAACTTCAGCCGGCCACTGGCGTCCAAGGCCCCTGGTATTCCAAGACCCTGCTCAGGCAGAGCATTCCACAGCTGGAGCTTATCTCCCAGGAGCCCTTGGGGCCAGCCCTCTCTGTGGAATGTGTAGTCACGGAATGTTCCAGGCCAGCCACGTCTGCCTTTGTCAAACACTTGTGACTCCCAGGCGCCCACCCACCTGCAGCCTTCAGAGTGTTTGCAGAGACTGGGGCAGTCGGGGAGCCTGCTCCTCACTGCACACCTGGGAAGGTGGAGTCCAGAGGGAGTGGCGCGTTTCAGAAACCGGTGCACCCTTAACGGACATGCCCGCAGTAACCCCACCAGCCAGCAGGTGGCAGAGGACTCGGGTCCTGCTGTTCTGAGTCTAACTCTGTCCTGAATTTGCTTTGGTTCTTCCCCCACAGGTCAGAACACTTGAGGGTCTCTCAAGATCCCCAAAGCCCAGGGCCCAGCCCAGAGTCCAGGCCAGTGTCTCTGGGCAGGACGCAGGCACCAGTGGAGTCTGGTGGGAAGCTGCGTTTGGGCACCACTGTACACATCCCCAATACTCAGAGTGGCCCAAGAACCAACACAGGAGCACCAGGAATCCGCCCGTGAGACCTCGGCCAGACCCACTCAGGCGGCAGCCTCTGCATCCCCAGCATCCCCCAGGTGAGTGCAGCGCACCTCAGCTCGAGGAGTCGTTACCAAAACGCACCGCTCTGCTCTGAGGTGAGAGAAAACACAACCCGGCACATCTTCATTGAGGGGCGTGTTGAAAAGGCCGCAGCTGTGGCTGCCAGTTGGCAGCCTGTGTCTCTCAGGAAGTTAATATTACATCGCCGCAACGCAGCTTCCTGGGC
Source organism: Tonatia bakeri (assembly GCA_004024845.1). Lineage (NCBI taxonomy): Eukaryota > Metazoa > Chordata > Mammalia > Chiroptera > Phyllostomidae > Tonatia > Tonatia bakeri. Next base: position 235,707 of record PVIA01000227.1, on the reverse strand, counting down.
TTTCTGATGACTGTGTTTCTCCGTGACGACTGGCAGGTCCCTCGCTATTGCACAGACTGGACTTCGAAAGGCCGCAGAGAAGCCGCCCCAAACTCCTGTCCGTCCATTTCTCTCGTGCCGCAGACGGCACTGGCCCTGTGTGTTCCTGAGAACGTCACACTGCGCGAAGTCAGGGTTGGGATGGGGGCTAAAAACCCACCTGTGCTCAGGAGGCGTTGGGTTTGGGGCAGGAAGCCAATGCAGACACCCATCCAGCTGCAGGGCGGAGCGGAATGAGTCACGAAAGGAGGGTGCTTAGGTTGGGTGCCCCACGTCAGAGACGGGAGAGGTCACTTCCTGCTGCCAGGTTGTCAGGAGGCGCTGGGGCAGAGGGAAGCCAAGGGTCCACGGGGGGCCGCACCCCCCACCCCCACCCCGGTGTGGCTCCTGGCGTCAGGTCGGGGCTGGTGTGTCTCAGTCAGGATGCCTGGTGCTGAAGGTCAGCGGCTTGGCCTGGTGGAGGCCGGAGGGGACACGTGTGCCTTGTGGAAACTGCAGGTTGAAGGACCAAACTGCGGAGAGGCCTCTAGGACACCAGGAAACACAGACTCAAAAGCTACCAAGACTATCTTTAATTTTTTCTTTAAATTTTTTAAAAATTTCTTTTGAGAGAGAGGGGGAGGGAGAGAGAGAAACATTGATTTGCTGTTCCACTTATTGATGCATTCATTCTTGCATGTGCCCTGACCGGGGATCAAACCTGCAACCTTGGCGTATCAGAACAACGCTCTAACCAACTGAGCTACCTGGCCATGGGGCTCTCTCTCTCATTTTTCCTTATGTCTGTTTCATCCTCTCTTTCATGGAACTGACCTCCTCAACGTGGCAGAAACGAGACTGCAAAAATTCCTGGTGTTTATTGGCATCTGACACCTCCAGTACCGGAGAGTGAATCCCCGGAGACTCCCGGAGACCCGGCGTCCGCTTCAGTAAACTGCGGGAGGGGGGGACGTGGAGCGAGGGCGGGCGGGCACCAGCTCGGCCTTGAACTGGTCATTTTGAAGCGTGGGGGCTCCTTATGCTGTTGTGTCTGCTTTTATCTGTGTTGGAAATTTCCTATAAATTAAAGAAAAACTACGCCAGAACAAGTGACGCCAGCCTGTCATGGGTTTATGTCTGGGTCACGCAACAGTGACCAGGGGGGTCCGGTGATGTAAGAACTTGGTGGTTCTGGCGAGAATCTCAGGACCCGGACAGTGGGATACGGAGGAAAAGCTCTGTTTAGGAAAAAAGGGGGACCCTGAGAGGCAAGGCTCCACTCCATGCTCCCACCCTCCTCTCCCCTGGGCTCCAGCCCTGCGCCAGGGGCGACTGTCACTCAGCCCCCACTGGCTCTCCCGAGTGCCACTCCAAGTCGCCGAGTTTGAAACCCAGCTCCTGATCTGTTCGCGCAGCGTGCCTCTGCTCCGCCCGGCCAGTCCAGACAGAGATCCCCGAGTCGTCCTGAACTGATCCTGCTGCAGGGCCATCTCCACTCCTCCGTTCTGTCTGAAATGGCTCTCATCTCCCTCCCGCCACCCGTTCCCGGCTCATGGCCGACTCCGACTCTGACTCCTTGGCTCCAAGCCCACGCCGCCTCCCTCCTCAAGCTCCCTCTATGGGGCCGATGCAGTCCAGTTGCTCGGCGCTCTCTCATCCTGACAGACTGTTCACGGGCAGGTCTCGACTGTGCTCCTAAAGCATCTGGCTGTTGGTACGTCCGTTCCGTAGTGCCGCACACATGCTGTTTCTGTGCCAACATGGGGTCCCGGTTCTCCCAGGCTGCACTGAGACCCCATCCCTTGGTTTAAAGCCTCCTCTGACTTCTCCAGCGGCACGCTTTCCTGCGGGAAGGGGGGAAGGGCGCTTCTGATGCCAGCCCCTGAAACCCGGTTCCAGCCACGTAGCCCCTGTGCCCACTGTGACGAATGTATGTCTGCATCATACTATGTTTCAAAGCCACAACACAGACTTGGCTCCCTCGATTCGATGGGGTCCCAGACTCCAGTCAAGCCACCTGCTGAAGACCAGGCGTGGGCGTGATCAGCTCCCGTGGAAGGGAACCCTCTCGGGACACCACCCATTTTATTTCCGTTCCTCAGACGGACCCTCGAGTCCTGCCCTCTGTAGCTCTGGCCCATTCACCTGCACTCCGTTCCTGAGCCCCCTGAGGGGCCATTGGACTGGTGCAGCCGGCTCTCCTGTCCGCCTGACTCCACACCGAACACCGAGCGAGGAATGCCTAGGGAGGCAGGGCGGGGTGGCCGAGCCTCTGCGCGTGCCGCAGCCTGTCTCTGACTCGGGGTGCGTGCTCCCGACTGTGTGCCATGCCCAGGTGTGGTTGGGTCGGGGCCGGGCCAGGTGGGGGGTGAGTAAGAAGAATCGGGAGTGGGTTGAGGACTCACTCCACATTGTGTGACATGGCCCAGTTTTTCTTGCTGACGCTCAGTACCTGCGACGAACACATAAGAACGCGTTGGACAGGTACTTGTGTTTGTCCCGGGCTGGGGCCTACCGGGGCAGGAGCCATGACAGGCTGCAAAGCGGACGACCGCTCCAAGTCCTTCCCGTCCAGCTGTGCCGTCTCAGCACCGTCATCTCGGTCCTCTTGTTCCTTGAATACTTGGGCATCAGAAGTGTATTTGTTCCGACATCCCTCCACATTCTCCGAGTTTGTGGATTTATTTTGTTTTATTGTATTTTATTCTTTTATTTTATTTTCTTTAGAGAGAGAAAGGAGAGAAACATCAACTTGTTGTTCCACTTACTGGTGCATTACTAATTGAGTCTTATATATGCCCTGACCAGGGGTTGAACACACAGCCTTGGTTGTATCGGGTCAACACTGTGGGGAGATACACACACACACACTTATTTTTTTAAGATTTCAGTTATTTTTAGAGAGAGGGGAAGGGAAGAAGAGAGGGAGAGAAACATCAGTTGGTTGCCTCTTGCACTCCCCCAACTGGGGACCTGGCCTGCAACCCAGGCGTGTGCCCTGACTGGAGGTTCAACTGGCAAGCTTTTGGTTCGTTTGTAGGCCTGCACTCAATCCACTAAGCCACCCCAGCCAGGGCAGGTGTGTATGTGTGTGTGTGTGTGTGTGTATTTGTTTGTTTTTGAAAATCTCTTCTCCTTATTTGACATGGCAAAGGGCAAGATAATTTTACATTATTTTCCAGATTCTATGTGGCTTAAAATTTGATAGGTTAGTGATTCCTTTAGTAGAGATTACATAAGAGAACAAAATAAGCTCTATGTCATTAGACTTAAAAAAAAGCACTTGAGGCATTATTTTCCAAATACAGGGGAGTTTCTAAGTCACCCACGATTGGGACTGTCCTGCAAACACGAGGCATGCAGCAGGCAAGGCCAGGTGCCACGAGGGCAGAGGGGAGGGGGCCCGGTCTTCCAGACTGCCTCTCAGCAAGCGTGTTACCCATATTTATAGCATTTGGCACGCTCACAGCGCTCTTTAATCGTCCTGTACGTGGGCCGCCTCACTCTGCGCCTTTCAACATATATGGGAAACCGGATCTTGCAGAGGGAGCAGCAGGGCACAGACCAGGGGCCCGTGACGGTGCCAGGGCACTGAAGTGAACGGTCACTCGGCCAGGTGGCGGTGCTGAAGCCCTCACACCAAAGCCAAGGCCTGCAGGATGGACTTGTGCGGGTCGATGGGATGCTGACACTGGCCTGACCAAGGCAAAAAGGCGCTGTCTTGGGTTCCGAGTCCGCGGACTGGACTTGCCTAGTTAGACCAACGCTAGTAACCACCCTTCCATCAACCCGGGGTGTCTGCCCCCCTGAGCTGAGGTGGCTGGGGCTTTCTTCCTCCTTCCTCCCTGTTTCTCCCCGGGCTGCCCAGCGGGGCTGGGGCAGGGAAGGGAGGAGTGCTCTCTGGATCCGCGGTGCTGAGTACAGAACCCCAGCACCTCTCCTACTCCCCCACCGCTCGAGCCCGGACTTGGATTGCGGAGGTTCTGACATCGAGTGTACCTGTTTAGGAACGGATCACGTCTCCCTTCCGATTCACAGCCCCATCGAAATATCGATCAACTCACAGCAGACAGCCGGTTCAGTCACAGGCAGTTTGGAATGCAACTATGCATCCAGACACGCATTCTGTGCCCCACACCACCGCCCCGCCCTGCTCCGAGCCTGCAGCAGACTCCACGTGGAAATGGTATCCCTGTGTCATTCCACGTCTGACTCACAGAGAACACGGCTGCCCTGCCCAACTCACCAGGACTTCGCTCTGTCGTCGTAAATCACCCGTCTCGTCCCCGACTTGGCACCTGGAAGTTATTAGAGACAGAGCTGGATGTGTCAGCAGTGACTTTTGCAGCTGCCCAGGGAACTGATGCGTGTCACATTGGGCCGTGGCTTTTCCCTTCTGATTTCATGCTGAGCATGATGCTTAGCTTTCGCTCTCCGTAACTGGGTAATTTTAAAGAAGAAGAACTTGTTCTGAGATTCCCCTCCCGAAAGTCAGCATGGGCAGGCTGGTTTTGTGCGTGTCACCCTCTGCTCAGCAGAAGTTGTTCTTCCTTGGGAAATGGCTCCACAGAACCCGGGTGGGGTCCGCACGCTCCCTGGCGCTGACCCAGACCTCGGCGTCCCAGGCTCACCCCTCCACACCCTTCTCCTTCCTCCTGCCCATCCACTCACCAGCTGAAGACCCGCAGTGTCCCTGCCTGGGGCCCCACTCTCCGTGGCCTCACCTCTCCTCTGTCATTTACAGCCGACTCTGCAGGTGAAATTTGGTGCTTTTAATTCTTTACGGCCCTCCTCTGATCCCCTCCCAGATCTCCAGTGCCTTCTCACCGTGTCCTTCCCCTGCCTGCAGAACACCATGTCACCTCTGTCTTGTGAAGCAATGCCATTCCCCGAAAACAAAATATAGTCATATTTCTCTGTTACTCATCGAGTTTCTGTAAACCGTGTTCTGCACCCAGGTAGGGCGTTGAATAGCATCCCTACTGATTGGAGGTAGCAACTCTGTCATCTGAGAAATACTTACACAGCTAGAGTTGGGCGGTCTTAGGCTGGTATTGGTGCTTTTCGGAGTATGTATTTTATATTTGTTATTGTAAATGCCTGGAAATAATGCTATGGGTGAGTCATTCATATGCACTCTTTCAATGTGCAACTATCCAAAATTCTAACAAAACAACAACCCTGGCCAAGTAGTTCAGTTGGTTAGGGTGTTGTCCTGATACAGGACAGGTTCGATTCCCAGTCAGGGCATGTGTAAGAATCAACCAATGAGTGCATCAGTAAGTAGAAGAACAAATCACTGTTTCTCTTCCCTCCTCAGTCTCTCCAAAATGAACAAACTAAAAAAAAATTCTGAAAAACACCCATTAGAATTGACGCCATGGGGTGGGGTTGTTTATTATCCCCTTAAAATGAGCTTTGGAAGCTCAGCATGTAAGGGGCTATTTCTTCCCACTTTCCACTTCAAAAAGTTACCTATGTAACCTAGTCTATTACCTCCTTGCCCATTTTTTAAACAAAGCAATTAGAAATGATCAAGAACTGACTTTCAATCCCCTGGCAAATACGTTCTGAGTTCCTGTCGCTGAGAGCTGGGGCACAGCGTTGGGTGCTGGCAGTGTCGGGGAAACAGTGGACACCGCCCCTGTTTGCACGCAGCTGACCTGACCCAGGTCCCATGGTCAGTTTTGGGGACACCAGGCCTCAGGTTCTGAATCTGTGGATAGGGGACTCGGTGAGACCAGAGAGAGACACAGGGTTGTGGACGTAATCATCTGTGGGCGGGTGGGGGCGGGTGGGCCGGTGAAAACACGTTGGTGTCTTATCTCCCGTCCTTATCTCCGTACTGCCCTCTCAGCGTTTTGTGGCTCCCCGAGCGCTGCCCAGCTCGGCTCCACCAACCTTATGCACCACACCTTTGATAAGAGCCCTCAGGCTGTCACAGGTGCTGGGAAAAGCCACCAACGAAAGCTCCTGGTTGAATGGCAGGCCCCTTGCTCTAACTAACACTAGCATGGGCCCCCTGGAGTAGCCTGCAAGTGCCATTTACACTACTTTCCAAAGTAAGCATCTCTTTTCCTTACATTTCAGAGGTCAGCTTCATAGAGAGATCTCCTCCAAGGTCTGTCTCCCCTTCAGTCATAATTTAGTATCTTTCTCTGGGGGAGGAAGCAGGACGCAGGCGTGCCTGTTTCACAGCTGCTCAACAAAACATTCTTTGTCCTTGTTGAGAAACGATTGGGAACGACGTAAGATCTCTTGCCTTAGAGTGTTGAATCAGATTCGTAATCACCACATTACAGGCTACAGGTAACAAAACACCCAACTACAGTGACATAAAGGGACTCTTCTTCTCATAGAACGAGACACCTAGGCACGGGCGGAGCGGGGCAGCTCTTGGGCAACCCCAGGAAGGGTCTGGATTCCTCTTTCTTCTTCTTCATCATCTTCAGCCATGGAAGTCACCCTCGTGGTTGCAAGGTGGCTGCTGTGGCTCTGGAAGCAAAGCCTGCCTCCCAACTAGGAACAAAGGGAAACATTACAGATGAGTTTGGCCCTGTTCATCTTTCCAGAAGCTCCCCAGCGTTCTCTCCTTAGAGGCCATTGGCCGGAACCGTGGCACGTGGCCATCCTCACAGCAGCCACCATAACTGGGAGCTTTGACACCCAGAACAAAGCCACAGCTGTGTCAGTGAGCAGGATGGGAGGGTGCCACTCCTTAGCCAGAGGACACAAAGGGACAGCTCACGCAGGGTGCTGCTGGCACTTGCGTGGGACTGCCCTACCTCTTCCTCAAGGCCCCAACCGGCAGGAACAGGCTTGGTCGCCTGTTGCAGGCACCGAGTCACTCCTTAATCATTCTTTAATTTATCCACTTAATTTACATCGACCAAGCCACTTCTCTCTGCCAGGCACGGGGGGCAGGGGTGGTGGGTACAGAGGAGACAAAAAACAGACAATGGTCCTTGCCTTCACAGAGCAGCTGGTCCTACGTTAAAAAACCAAACCAAACGAACAGAGAGAAATGGACATTGAAACAGGGCAGTGCCTCCTAGGTTGGTTCTACCTTCCGTCTGAACAACCAGGTTCAGTTTCTAAGTGTGAATGTCCGCCTCTGGCGGTCAGTGAAAGATGGAGCCTTCTCTATGGCCGACCCAGTGCGACCTTTGTAAAGGGAGGTGGTTGTGAGCAACTCAGCATCAGGCCAACCAGTACAGAAGATGAAGTTCAAGGCGTAAGGGCCAGCATTAGGAAGTGGAGACTGATGTGTGTAGCTACTTGGAACCGGTTTAGTCACCAGCCGGGCTGGCTTGGCGCAACAGAGTTATTCTGAGGTGCAGACTGCCCGGTGAGCTTGCAGAGGGCGGTGGGAGCGGGGCGGGGCGCTGTGTCTCAGCCTCTGCACCCCACCACCTCTGCTTGTGACAGAGGCATGGTGAATCCCTAGTAAATACGTTTGCTGATCCCCAAGTCCAAGTTCGACCTTTCTCTACTAGAATGTGAGGCGGAGCCGCGCAGGGTTCCTTAAGGTCCACACGGACAGCCTGTAATCCTTGACCTCCCGTGTTTTACAGGGCAGATTTATTCTTTCTGTGCTGCGTGGTCCAGCTTTCCCACCAACACGCCAAGGCCCGCTGGCGCATTACTGGTGGATGTTAGAGGTGAGATCGCAGCCCAGGGGAGGCGGAGCCCTGGGGCAGCGCGTCTGGAGCGTTGCCATGACTACCTGCGTCCCCTGAGGGGAGAAACGGGCATACAACGCTAGGGTCTCAATCTCCACGCCAACCTGAGCGGTCGCTCCTTCCTGGGGAATAACTGCCCTTTGCACCCATCTGCACGAGGCCTCCTCAGAGGACAGAAATGAATCACTGACATATTTATTTATTGGTCTTAAACTGTGACACTCCACAAGCCCTTTGTGGGATGGGGCAGGGTATGAATAAACGCATACCTGGCTTTTAAAAGTTTCCTAACGGTGTTCACACTGCCATAGGCCATGCGGAATATCACACCCGCGTTCTCCATCCGTGGCACAGAGGACACCTACCTGAGACTTTTTCCACGAACTGCCTGCTGTTTGAGTCCGGTCAGGGCAGGTGAGGGGAGTGGCGTTTGGGGGAAAGGCCAAGGGGCGTGTCATACACTCGTCCATCTCAGTTCCCGAAATCCTGCTCTTATTCTGGACTAGATCAGGATGTAACACGCTAGGCTACCACCGCCACTCCCACAGAAATAGCACCACGGACCAGGGTTCTTTGTGGGGAGCTGACCTTTTCTTCTGTTAAGGCCCCGGGAAGAAGTGTTCTGACTCATCCCGGAGGAGACTGGAAGGTGTTGGAGGGTAGGGACCATTTCACTCATCACCTTCGTGGCTCTTGCTACAGAGGAAGCTGTGGGCCCGAAACACACCATGAATATGTGCAGACAGACTTGTAGCAAGTTTTAGCCCTTTAAATAAAAAAGGAAACCCAGCCTTGATAGGCGAAAAATTTGATTTTAGGTGAAACGTCACTGAGTAGGAATAACTTTAAAAGACACTCGAGGACTATTTAGACAGAACAGGGCTTGCTAACCAGGTTTTCCTTTCACCACGTTTCTGGGGTCGTTCCAAAAACAATCTTAAGGTTATGTGAGTGAAGACATGGTCTTTGAAAAGCAGGTCCTCAAGGTTCTTGAGATCAGGGTGGACAGATCCACAGAGGTGATCGGCTCTCGGAAACACTCCTGCGAAGGCCACAGCGAAAGTCCATGCTTCTCAGCAGGTCTGTGGGGGACGGGACAGAACCAGGCCCGGAGAGGCGGTTCTGCCAACTGCCTGGTCCCCAGCCGGCCCTGCTGGCAGACGGGGCAGGGCACCTCCTGCCCATTCCTGAAAGGGAATCAGGCTGCCAGGACCGGAGGGACAAGGAAGTCCCGAAGGCTCCGAGAAGTTGGCACCAGCGCACACTCAGGTTAAGGCGCTGAGTTAGATTTGGGGTGGGGGGGCACTACATAAAAGAGAGTGCCAAAATCGCAGTGAATTTAAATCATTTTAAGAATGTCTCTCATGATGAAGACCACTTCAAAATCCTGGACTCGAAACAGGTCTGGGAGAAGCTAGCCCGGCAAAGCATCCGTAGTTCCTCTGGTAGAGGGGCTGTCTAGTGCACGTGGGGCTGGGAACGGCCACAGCGTGCTGGGCCGCGAGGGGAGCCCGGGCCCTGGCTCTCACCGACACGGGGGCAGTCGAGGGAGGTGTGCCGTCGCCGCGTCTGCAGAAACAAGCCCCCTGTGCCGGACAGAGCAGCCGTGTCCTGTTCCCCAACTCAACCCCTCCTGGGGCAGAAACTTCAGGAGGAGGCAGTTGGGAAAGCAGCAGCGCCACCCAAGAGTTCGCGGGCCTTCCCACTCTCTTCCTCCCACGCAGCCGACTCCCAAGGCCCCTGCAGCACAGAACTCGGGTTTGGGGAAGGGAACCTCCGGGAGGACGGCGAGGGGGGCTTTCCGATCGCGAGGACACCCCTTTGCAGCGGACACTGTGGGCTCGGCCGGTTGCCTAGCGCGGAGCCCCAGGTCCCGGCTCCCAGGCGGGGAAGGTGCCCCCGCCCCCCGAGCGCGTCCGGGGGTGGCGCCGCCGCGCGGGCCCCGGAAGTGGCGGCGGGCGGGGGGCGCGCAGCAGCCATGGCCGCCGGCTTTGTGCGCGGCGCACGGGTCCCGGCCGTCCGCCCCTCGCCCGGGCCGTGGAGCCGCCGCTGACCCGCCCCGCCCGCCGCCGGCCCCGCCCCCGCCGCCCGCGCGCTCCCCGCGCCCGCGCGCCCCCCGCGCCCGCGCGCCCGCCGCCTCGCTGCCTGCCTGCCTGCCCGGCCGGCGGCGGGCTCAGGCCGTCCCGATGCCCGAGCCCGGCCCCAGGATGAACGGCTTCTCGCTGGGCGAGCTGTGCTGGCTCTTCTGCTGCCCGCCCTGCCCGAGCCGCATCGCCGCCAAGCTGGCCTTCCTGCCGCCCGAGCCCACCTACACGGTGCTGGCGCCGGAGCAGCGCGGCCCGGGCCCCGGCGCGCCCGCCCCGGCCCCGGCCCCGGCCCCCGCGGCCACCGCGGCGCAGGCAGCCGAGGAGGGCGCGGGCCCGGGCGCGTGCAGCCTGCACCTGAGCGAGCGCGCTGACTGGCAGTACTCGCAGCGCGAGCTGGACGCCGTCGAGGTCTTCTTCTCGCGCACGGCCCGCGACAACCGGCTGGGCTGCATGTTCGTGCGCTGCGCGCCCTCCAGCCGCTACACGCTGCTCTTCTCGCACGGCAACGCCGTGGACCTGGGCCAGATGTGCAGCTTCTACATCGGCCTGGGCTCGCGCATCAACTGCAACATCTTCTCCTACGACTACTCGGGCTACGGCGTCAGCTCCGGCCGGCCCTCTGAGAAGAACCTCTACGCCGATATCGACGCCGCCTGGCAGGCGCTCCGCACCCGGTGAGCCCGCGGGGTGGCCGGGCCTGCGGCGGCGGGAGGCGGGTGGGGGCCCTCCTGGCTAGGGGACGAGTTGAGAGCCCCGGGCCGCTGTGGATTCGCTTCCTTTTGCGCCCTGGCCTTCCCCCAGCGCCTTCCCCTCCCCATAACCGTGCCAGTCCTGAGGTTCCTGGAGAGCCCTGACTCGGAGGGTTTTGCCAGCGTGGGCACACCTGGGAGCCACCCACCCCCCCCCCAGCCGGGGTCTTCAGGTGGCAGGCAGGGTGGGGTGCTGAAGTACCTGCGGAAAGAAAACTACTTGGTTCCCGTTCAGTTTGGGTGAGCTGGCCACTCGAGACTGAAGTGACCTTGGGCAAGGCACAGGCCGCCTGGACGCCTCATTTCCTTGTGAGATCAGAGGGGGAGAGGGGATGACCTCCCAATGACGGTCCGGTTGTCCAGTGCTCAGCGGGACAGCTGGGCAGCTCCTGACGGAGCTGGAGGGCCGGTGGAGTGAGGTTGGGCCCTGGTGGGGCCAGAGTGCGGCAGGACCTGAGGGTGGCTGCCCACGTGGACCCTCCTCACAGCCTCTGCAATACCCAGGATGAGTGGGGATTTTACAGGGGGATCCTCTTGACCTTGGATTAGCATTCACAGAAGGACTGGAACGTGTTCCTTGAGGGAGGGCCATTTCGAGGCCATGCTCAGATTGGGGTGGGGAGGAAGGGGAGGAGAGTGTCCATCAGACAGAAAACTCGAGTTTTATTCTTAACTTAAAGAGGGCAAGTCACATCACCTCGCGGTGCGCGGAGCACGTTCTGCACCCACGACTGCCCCTCACCCAGCTCCGAGCAGTGGTGGTGGGGACACCGGGGATGTGTCCGTAGGACGTCTCACTTCTTCAGGTGGAGGGCCCCGAAGAAGGACGGGGCGTGAGGGCGGCTTACCGACCCTTGCGCGGTTTACCTCTGAGATATGTTTGCTGGGCTTCCACATGACTTGGTCTGCATCCTGTGGGTTCAGAGCCTCATAAATCACCCTTCGCCTTGCTGGGAAGATGGCCTGTCCACCCAGGAAGTGCTTAAGATTTAACGTATATGGCTTGTTTGCGTTCTCCTGAAGTCCTGACTTCATGTGGACCCCAGCTCCCCCAGGCAGGTGAGAATGTCACAGGCGGGGATGTTGAGCCAGAATCCACAAGTCCTTAAAAGCCACCTGTTCCAGAGAAGGGCACCAGGGGCATGGAGCGATAGAATTTGCCGTTGCTACCGGTGTTAAAAATGAGGGTTGGCATTAGATGACTTTGAAGTGACACAGGACGGTTCTGTCTCGAGCAGGTTTTGTCATAAAACGTCCCTTTCGGTGCCCGTCCGCGTTGGAACGAAAGCCTGGCAGGGGTGAGGCCCCGCCTTCAGCCCGAGTACACAGGTGTGTCTCTGTCGCCACGTCTGTGAGGCGCAGCCACTTCCTGGAGGCTCGGGTCACCCCGAGTTTAACTGAGGGCGTTGTTTCCCGTAATGTGTGGTTGGGGTCACCTGATGGTGTGTCTTCACGTTGCCCACGACGTGCTTAGTTTTATGCCGGGACTCCTGTCTGGGTCGGCAGACACACACCTGTCAAGTAGGAGGGTCCTAGAGTTCGAAGAAACCTTTCTTGTCCTCTCGTCCTGTGCTGGCCACGCTGTTTTGGGGACCCCGCGGTAAGACACACACTGTAGGTCTGGACCGAGCACACACCCCCACACGTCTGTGTCTCCACATCCAGCACAATGTTCCCCCCGTGGGCAAGGCGTGCGGCAGACTGTGTTCTGTTTCTTTCTCTCTTTGTGTTTTGGAAAAATGCGGAACGAATCTGTGTTGTGAACTGCTGACTTTATTTCCCGTCTCAGTTCTGGATACTTGGATACTGCTCTTGCCCTCCCCCCCACTCACCCCCTCATCTGACAGGTCTGGAGCCCCCTCGGCCCGCCCACAGGGGCCTCTTGGCTTTGAGTTCGGTGCTTTGCCTGTGTCACTGCAAAGTCCCAGCTGCCAGGTTCGTGTGTCTCGGTTAGTCTGAGAGTCTAGGATTCCGAGGCCACTCAGTCCCTTCCCTGCCTGCCGTCAGCCTGACCACTCACGCCCAGGAGTCAGTGGTCAGGTCTGCCTTCACCTGGCCTGGACCGTGGGACCTTTCTCTGTCATGTTACACCCCACTGAGGTCATCATCACACCTCAGTGGCTCCCACCACACGGATCCACTTGTCTATGGCTGGGTCACCCCTTGTCCGCCCCAGCCCTCGTGTCTTGGGGGATCTGTCTCTCTTCTGACCTCCCGGTATCCCGCTGGTCACTGGGGGCCTCCCGTCTCTCCCTGTGCTGGGAGGGCTGGTCAGGGGTCCCCAGGTGCCCGCCCTTGGCTTCCTCCTTCCTGCTTCCTCCGGCCTTCGCTGCCTGCCCCTTCGCAAGGCGGAAGAACTCCACCTTCCCCGGGTCCAGACCGGGTTCCCAGACCTAGTCGGACCCAAGCCGCTTCAGGCTGCGCAGAAGTGAGGCCTGTGGCTCCAGCAGGGATGGATCAAGCTGATGTGAAAGTATAAACCCAAACAAGCACGCAACCCAGAGAAGGAGACAGTGAGTATTTCAGCTGAAACGTCGTAATCTAGAGAGAGCAGCGGGAGAGATGGGGAATTTGTGATTCGGCTGGCCACGGATAAGTAAGAGACTCATTGCTTAGGTGCACAAGGCAAATTACCAAAGACTTAATATTTCACCCACCCGTTTATTCATTCGCCCAGCAAACCAGGAACCATTAAACACACGAGCATCGATCCTGTGCTCGTACCGGATGCTGTGGTAGGTGCCCCTCGAGTGCCATTAGTCCCGCACTCTTTCTTTGTGTTATGAAAGGGTGGGTGAGGTTGCAGAGGCGTTCGGAACTGTGTGTTACCGTGTTACAACTTCTGTGTGATGGTGGGATCCGCAATAGGAAAACCCGTGAGTTACGGAAGGTGGTGGCGGACTCCCCCAGGTAGCAGGAGCCTGGAAAGGTACCGTCCACCGGCTGTGAGTGGGGTGTGCCGTTATGACTCTCGGAAGGAGGTTTCCTCCTGGGAGCCGTGAACAGCCATGTCCCTGGGCATGCCGCCCTTCAGCCCTTCACGACCCAGGGTCTCTGCTCCCTGTGCTCAGAGGGCCGTGCCGTGCCGTTGAGGGAAGAAGGCTCGGGGCTTCTGCCTGACTGTGTGATTGGCAGGGGCCACAGAAACAGTGTGTGTGATGGAGAGTGTTTGACGCTGATCTTCCCAGAGAGAAAACAGAGCATCAGCTGGCCGTTCACGGCAACCTGTCTGTGGGAACTTCCCATTAGGAGGAGCTGAGCTCTAAGATCAGACGTGTTGAAACTGAAGGCGGCGAGGTGGGCGTGGAGGGGGGAGGGCTGCTCCGACCTTTTCTGTGGTGCCCCCTCTCCCTTCCTCCAGCTGCTCCCGCTGCCATGCCTGGCCCTTCCCACCCCATTGCCACCAAGCAGGTTTCCCGAGCACATTCTGAGCTCTGGCCTCCATCCCGCCAAAATTTCCTTTCCCATGGTTCTGTGTGGAGGGACCCACCTTCCAGTTGCAGAAGCGCTAACAAGGTATTTCGTGTTTCCATGTTGATGGGCAGCCAGTGCTGGATGTGTTTTCTCTCCCGAACATGCTGGGTTTTGCTTGGCATGATCCTGGAGGCTCAGCCTTGCCGCTCTACTGGTGCCAGGGCACACTGGTGCAAGAGGACCTTTCCCCAAGGGCGTCGTTTACGTTACACTGTCCTTGATGTTGCTTCCAACCTTCCACTCTGCTTTTCTGCCTCACCCTCTTCTCTCCAGGTTTAGAAACTTCTCTATCTGGTGTTGATAACCCCACGTTAAAGAAGACCCCAGAATCCGGCTTTAGGAACTGAGGTGCTCGTTAGGTCTCAGATTTACCTTCTCTGTTGGATTTTGCTAAACCTTAACGTTAAAGCTGTAAATCGGCTCCCCTCCGAGAAACCTCGGGCGCAGAAATCAAGTCTCAGCACAGACGCACCCGGGTCATTGCTGGGCCGTGAGAGTGACTTTTTTTTTCAGGGCTGCTTTCCGTGAGAGTCTTCTGATTTGTCTGGAAGATTTAGTTCGCAGAAGTGCGATCATCACAAACCCTTCCAAACTGGGAGGTGAGCTCTGGTTCTGGCCCCCCCACCCCGACCTTTATGGGACATGACCCTCTCTGCCTCCCCGCCCACTGCTCTCAGAGGAGGGGACCCGCTGCGTGACTTCTGCAGTGCCGTCTCCGGGCTCTTCCGTGGTTTCCAGTCTGCTTTTTGTGGCTCTGCTGGGGACCATGGTGGACTTGGTGTCTGCAGTGGATCTCAGCCCTGGCTGCACTCAGCATGTGCTAGGTAGATTTCGTAAAAGCGACTGATTACGTGCATATAAATATGTATACATGTGTTTATATATGCTTGTGTGTGTGTATGGGTAAGTCGTGTGTGTGGATGTGTGTGCTGCATGCACGTGCCTGCAGCCAGGGTGGAGAGGTCCTCGTCTAGAAACATCCAGAAGCCAGTGTGCAGTTAAAGACTCGCTGCAATTACAGTTGGTCAGGAGGTGAAGATAGTGGCTCTGGGCCGGGTAGCGCAGCTGGTTAGAGCGTCGTCCCTGTTCTGCAAGGCTGCAGGTTCGATCCCCGGTCAAGACACACACAAGACTCAACCAATGATGCGTCAGTCGAGGGAACAACAAATCACTGCTTCTCCCTTTCTCTGTCTCAAATCAACAACAGCAACAACAAAAAACAGTAACGATAATGACAATAATACGAATCATGGTAACCAGTACCACCTGGTGCTCCGGTGAGCCTGCCACTGAGGAAGAGCACAGCGGGGATACTGTGTAGCATTGTCGGCACAATTTTTAGCGCTGCAGTAACCAAATGCTCAGATCCTGCCAGAGACCAGATGCTTCCATCAGAAGGAGCGTTCAAGACATTGCTTCCTTCCTCCCGGCTCTGCGAGGGGGTAAACAATGGCAGGGCGAGTCTGGCCGGGTGGGTGTGGGCGACTCTCGGGTGGGTGTGGGCTCGGAGGATGTTTGTTTTATTTCCAGTTGAGGGGGAGGGGAAGGAGCCTCCTCAAATGGGTCCCTCCCGCCCTGTTTTCACCGTGGGGCATGGTGTGCTTTTGTAGTTCCAATCGGATGGTACTTCATCGACGGAGGTGTTTCTGTCCCCAAAGGAGATCTTAAAAGGAGAGGAAACCTTACCTGAAACCCAACACCTGACAACTGCTCTGCAGTCCTTGGTCTCCTCGGCTCCCCCCACCACTGTGTTTCCGGGCCTGATCCCTGGAGCTGGGGAGCTGGCCTTTCCCCCTAGGGAACCAGACATGGCTCCGGGCGCGGGGTCGGGTGGAGGGGATGTGGATTGAGGCCCGTCCCTCTCCACCACTCAGGACTCTCTGGTTGCCCTTTACTTAGGGGTGACCTTCCACAGGTGGGGGTGCCCTTCCCTTTCCCTGAAGTTCACCCGGGTCCCGATTCACATGCTCCCGTGGTGTCAGTCGCCTCGGGTTCCTGCGGAGCCTTCTGGGCTCCTGGAGTGTTGCTCACTGATAACTTCCCCCAGGTTGATCTCCTTGGGGTGCTGAAGGGCCAGGCTGCCCGGGAGACTGGAGTCCTCTGTTTCCTGGAAGGCTGGGCCAGTCACAGTTGGCTCAGACTTGGCATTCACGGCCGCCTGTCTGTCCCCATGCCACGGTGTGGAGAAGGGCCCCACCTCCGGGTGGCTCGTCCCCAGAGGCGAGAAAGGGGGCCCAGAGCCTCCAGGCCGCGCTGGTGGCGTGCTCCGTGGTGACATTTCTAAATGGGTGAAATGCAATCTGGGCAGAGATACTGGGCACAGAGGGCCAAGCAGGCCTGTGCTCACAGTCCGCCCACAAACCGTGAGGCTCCAGACGGCAGCTGGGCCCCGTGAGCTTACCCCTGACGTTGTGGGGGGCGGTCAAGTGAGGTGCAGCTTCTCCAAAGCTGCTTTTAGTGGTGGTCGAGGGGAGAGCCAGACTGACCGACTGTGGGCACTGTAATTACCTGGACTGGAAAGTTCTGTGACAGCGGATGTTGTGGGCGGCTCTGACTTAAACAATCTGATGTATCCCCATGGTCATAGATAACTCCAGGGTATTTCCGAGTCTGTGCTTTCCGTTGCCGAGTTGGTTAACCTTCACTGTGGTCCTTTATCATGGGAAATATTCCTGTCCTTTAAATGGTAACATGCACACGCCCTGACTGGGTTGCTTAGTTGGTTAAAGGGTTGTCCTGATGCACCTGGTTGCGGGTTCGATCCCCAGTCAGGGCACGCACAGGAATCAACCCATGAAGGCACAAATAAGTGGAATAGCAATTCAACGTACCACTCTCTCCCTTTTCTCTCTCAAGTCAGTAAGTTAAAACAAAGTAACGTGCACACACACATATTTGGAAAGGACCGTTCACGGGCCAGTCATTTCAAACCCCTGCAGAGGCTGCCCCCTCCTGTCCTGCACTGTCTTCGAGGGCCCGTCCTGTCCACGTCCTTCCGGGCCCCCCAGACTCTTCTCACACCCCTGGCGGCCCCTCCGCCTGGACCCTCGTCTTTGCAGGATCAACTGTGGTGAACGGGAAGGTGTTCCTCTTCCTCCTGCCTGTCTGTGCCCCTGTATTTCCGCTCTGAGCTGAAGACAGGACAAGAGTTTCTTGGGGACTTTTGTAGGGACCTGTCCCTTTCAAAGTCCATTCTTTCATCACATTTGAATTGCTTTCTCATCTTTGGTTACTCCCCAACTGCTGTGTGAACTCATTTACCCCCCAGAGAGTTCGGATCTAAGTCTTGCAGGACTCCCTGCTTCCACCAGCAGCTTCTTCTCCGGAAAGTCCTACTTAGGATGGAACACCACTCGCTGCCTGTGTATTTGCGAAAGGGAGAAGAATACCTTGTTTTTTGTTATTTTTAATGTTTTTTTTTTTATCTTTAAACGTCCACAGTATATTATACACTGTTTGGAAACACCAACCCATGTAAACGTGTACCCAGCTACACACACACCAGGAGGCGCACTCCCATTTTTCTGAGAAAAAGACGCGTGATCAGGAACTCAGGCGCCGGCCCTCCAGGGTAATGTCGTCGTTGCCTAACATTTTTTGGGTTTCCGTCCTGGGAGTTACAGGCGCTGAGCATGAGGAGGAATTAAACACCTCGCGCATTCCCGTCCTCTAACACTGCACAGGCCCTAAAGGACGCTGGGTGCTGGGCTAGAGGCATGGTGCAGTCTGTTATTGTTACCACGTCTTCTCTGGTACAAAAAAAAAAGAAAGAAAGAAAGAAAGTCTCTAATTTGCATTTGAAAGATGGCTTTGAATGCCGATGGAGAGAATCCCCCCACGGAATTCTGCACTTTTGTCTAACGGTATTCTGTAGGAGAAAAATGCCTCCTGGTCCTTTGGAAGTGGATTCAGAGGAAGAAAAACGACCGTTTTCTAGAGAGGGAGGCGGTGGGGTCGGGTGGGTGGTTCTCCGGACTTTGCCCTGTGTGCTGTGGATGCTGCTGATAAGGTGCAGCCAGGCTAAGGGTTCGTAAACAGGGCCCTTGATAACCTCGGGGGTACCTGGGGCAGAGGTGAAGGGTGGCCTGGATTTGAGTCCTGTCTGCACTGGTGTCTCCTTACCTCTGTAACGTGAGGAAATGATGGTCGTGTTCGTTATGAATAAGAAGTGTGTGAATGTTTGCAAAGTGTCTAGGTCTGCATTTGAAGAAATGAGCTTTTAAAGCCACCGGAAAGACAGAGGGAAAGAGGTGAAAAAAGTTTAGCGTTAACAGCCTTTAAAGATTTGAAAAGTTAGCCCTGGCTGGTGCGCTCAGTGGATTGAGTGCCGGCCTGCGAATCAAAGGGTCACCAGTTTGACTCCCAGTCAGGGCACCTGCCTGGGTTGCAGGCCAGGTCCCCAGTAGGGGGCGCTTGAGAGGCAACCACACACTGTTTATCTCCCTCTCTTCCTCCCTCCCTTCCCCTCTCACTAAAAAATAAATAAATGAATAAATAGATACACGAAAGAACTGCGAAAATCTCTTTTAAAAGAAAAAGGATCTGAAACATAGCAACCCTCCGTGTTTCTAAAGGGCTTTGCAGTCCCCAAGAGCTGCTCTGTGAGAAAGTCGGGGACCGCAAGCCGAGAGGGAATGATTTACACCAGCTCCTGTGGCTGTAAGCGGGGAGGGGAAGCTTCAGTGTATTTCTTTGGACTTTCAGATCCGCCCTGAGCGGCCTCTTGTTACTCTGTTGCCAGTTGTACTTCCGCAGTTTGCTTTTTGGTGGTTTTGTCACTCTGTAAATAAGGCAGCTGTGTGCGGTCCGGCTTCCAACATCTCTCTCCCTGTCTGACTTCTCTTTATTGGAGTGCTGTTGACTTTGATTTCCCATTCCGTGGTCATCCCTGAAGTTGGTTTTAAAGAGCCACACTGACCTACTTTAAATTCCCTGGGATAGTGTTTTATTCCTGTGCCTCTGAAACTGGGCCAGTTTCTCTTCCTGAACTGCATCCTTTCTAGATGGGGAGTGAAAATCTTTAAAAATCCATCCCTCCCACCCTGGCTGGGTGGCTCAGTTGGCTGCGGTATTGTTCTGTGCACCAAAAGGTTGCAGGTTCGATCTTTGGTTGGGGTGCGTCCTGGAGGCAACCGATGGATGTTTCTCTCACACCAGTGTTTCTGGCATGTGGAGGTCCAGAGCTGCTCAGTCTAACCCATACTTGGTTGAACAATTTCTTTATTTATTTTTTAAATAATTTTTTAAGTAATTTATCTTTTAAATAATATTTTAAAAATGTTCTAGTATCAAGCGTAAAACTTGATTGATCGTAATCTTAGGTTCTGGGTACATATTCATAACCTGTTGTTTAATTTATCCGTTTGGCTTTCGTGTGGGTTGTAATAATGCAGTTAACATCCCAGACCTTCCCTTACAAGCTAGGGAAATGAGAGTGTCTCTGACCGTGCAGCCCTGTCTCCCACTCCCCCACCCCCCAGCAGCCCCTTCAGTTCCTGGGCAGCCGGCCACCGGAGTCCCGAGTTGACCTCTGCCAATGATTCTTTTATTGCTAACAGCCATTCACTCTCCATCAGTGTTGTGTGAACGAATAACTGAATTAGTATCTCAGTATCAACACACAAGTTCACCCAAGGAGAACAGTTTTTCTTCTCCTAAGCTCAGCTCCGTCTTACCCTTTCCTGTCCTGGGTCCTCAGTCTCAGCTCATGTCCTGCCCACCGCTGTCCCAGATGTGGAAGGCGCGAGGACGGGGAGGCAGAGGGGCCGGGGCTCAACCCATCCAATTTCCCCGCGGAGTCGGATGCCAGGTGGAGCCTCAGCTGCCGTCAGCCGCACTTGCCTGTGCTCTCACTAGTCACTTCTTTGACAGGCGAGGTGTCCCCACCACCCCCACGCTCCGTATGAGGAAGTGTCACTGGTCTGTCGAGTCATTCCTGGCTGAGCGTTAGCCCCTTCCCCACCTGGCCCTCCCCTCTGAACACATTCTTGTTGGGTGACTTCTCCGGGGCAGGCCACTGTGGTGCTGCAGCTGTGGGGTGGCCCTCAGGAGGGCGAAGGCACCGCCCCCCACCCCCCCCACCCCCTCCCCGAGGCCTGGGTGCCTGGGTGCCTGGGTGTGCCAGCCGGAACAGCACCGCCGGCTGTCCCTCGTGCGTGCGCGTTTTGGAACATAACTGGTGCCGCAGAAGGATAGACTTCGGTCATAAGGAAGATTTCACTGTTTGCCAGTTCACTTAAAGCCATAACTCCCTAATCATTTCCCAGTTTTCAGAGAGTCTTTAAGATGACATTCATGTCTAGCTGTCCACACACGTTCTGTCCGGGGTCTTCTCCTGTGCACGGTCGGGCAGACGTGGGCCAGAGGCCGGAGGGCGCTGGACGGGGGCTCGCCAGTCAGAGCTTTGTCACGGCTGATCCTTTCCCTCCTCGCCTCACCTGTCGGAGGTGTGTGAGACGCTGCCGCCGCCGGCGTTTTTAGCGCTTGGTTTCTGCACGTTTTCCACTCCTTCGGTAAAATAGTAACAAAATGCCTTTATTTTAAAACGCTGGCTCTAAAACCCTGACGCAGTGTCTGACGCCTTTTCCTTCAGAGCAGGTCAGGGCCGCGTCCCCTTGTCCTGGTTCCTGGGGAGCTGGGGGCTGCCTAGCAGATGCCCAAACAAAGGGTCTCGAGGAGGTATTCTGCTGGTTTTACAAGCACTGCTGGACTGCTGCGCGCTGGGCTGGTGGCCATACCGCCCTCCCACGGAAGCCCACGCGGGCCACCAGGAAGGTGGCCCAGGGTGGGGGAGTAGGGCTGCCCCAGAGGCGGGCACCCATGGGAGCGTTCTTCCCATTCCTGCTGGGATTCTGTCTCCTTGAAACCCTATGAGCAGGTGTGAGACCTCCCTTCAAGTCTGTCTCCCCCCCTGCACACACACACCCACAAATGGGGTTCAAATCAGGTCTCTGGCTTGTCATTGAACATGTGTTTAAACCAGCCCTGAAGATGTTGCAGTTCTTGGGACTGGAAACCCCGTGCTTGGGCCATCCACTTCCCCTTGGTCCTGACCTTACTCATAGTCGGCCTTGACTTCTAGGTCCAGGTCTTCGGTGTAATTCCTGAAAACTAGCATCTAGTAACTTTGGGGACTCTGCCTCCGAGGCAGACCTTGTTGACCCGTGAAGGGCAGAGTGTGGGGGAGGGGTAGAGTCACTGACGTGCGAACAGCCCTTCTGTGCGAAGGAGATGGGCACTGTGTGGGGATGCAGCACTCTCCTGGTTTTCTGAAGGAAGAGTGCCATTCGCATATTCACGGAGAGTGAGTCCCAGTAAACGCAGTGAGGGATTTCGCCAGGAACCGGGGTCCGCGGGTGTGCCGGGGAGAAACTCAGCAGGACGTGGCGTCGGGGTGAACCCCTTTTTCGTGGCCGAACTGAACACGTTTTCCTCAGACGACGATACATGGGTGCAGTGATCAGCCAGCCGGCCACCCCCTCCCGCCCTCCCCCGCCCCGCCCCCGGCTCCCAGGAGCGAACTGACACAGTATCTGATGGCTTTCTGCTGGGAAACGAGAGGGGTTTTCTTGGTTATCCAGTCCTGCTGGCTTCCTTTGGCCATTATTTCTGGGTTTTCATGGGCGGCGTTTGGGGTTTGAAGGAATTCTCCTGGTCCTGCTGCCTCTGTGCAGGTGAGTGTGCGGCTGCCCGCCTTCGCTGTGGCTGAGGTGGTCCGGTCCCGCAATTCCACATGCGCAGCTCCTGTGCCTGCATCGCCCCCCCTCCTCCTAATCCCCCTACCCCCACCTCATCTCTAGGACATCCCGGGTGGGGGGTCTCCCCCACTGTGTTTCCTTTGTCCTCTGGGTTACATTTCCATTCTGGCCATCACTTCTCATCTGTGAGTTCATTCTTGGGCTTCCCGCTTTCATAGCTTTCTGAACGTCGAGGACGTTCCCAGGCCAGGGAGATGTTTCGTGCGAGTTTCCCTTTTCCCTGAGCTGAGCGGCCCCACGGTTGCAACACGGGAGCCCGCGGCCCGGCTGGTTCTACCCTCAGAATCTCAGAGCGGCCCGAGTGGTTGTTTTCAACCCCAGCACGCGTGACAGTTGGTGAAGAAGTGTTTCTGAGACGCTGCCACAGACTCGCGTCCGTCCCAGCTGTGTGCTGCCTTCGAGCTCTGCGGGTCGGCAGGGGCTCGGGCGCCCCTCCCCTAAGCTGTCCGCGGAGCTTGGCTTTTTTTCCTTTTCATCGTCTTCGTATGTAAACGTTTTTGTCTCTGTTCTGGGTGGGTTTCACGTGGGGAGAATGGAGAGATGAGCCTTTACTAAGCCAATTTTATTAGAACTCCTTGTCGGTCTTGTGAATCCTGCACCAAGTAGCCTTTCCGTGTTAGCTCACGTACGGCTGTTACTCTGTTTCCCAGTTTCTTGGAGAATAACCGGAGCCGGACAAAGGTTTGCCAGGGAAAGAGGCACGAGGGGTGGTGCCCACCAGCCCCGTGCGGCTCAGCGGGCCAGCGCACCTCAGAGATTTGGGGCCAGGAGCCTGCAGGGGCGTGGTGCGGGGTCCAGTGGCTGCAGGGATCTGAGCTGGGAACCCCCAGCCCCGGGGCCGTCCGGCAGGTGTGG
The DNA here is from genome assembly GCA_004024845.1 of Tonatia bakeri. Classification (NCBI taxonomy): domain Eukaryota; kingdom Metazoa; phylum Chordata; class Mammalia; order Chiroptera; family Phyllostomidae; genus Tonatia; species Tonatia bakeri. Next base: position 213,085 of record PVIA01000227.1, on the reverse strand, counting down.
CCGTCCGGCAGGTGTGCCCGGGTGAAGAATGTGCATTGTGCTTTTCTGTCCTAGAAGGTTCGAGCGTCCACATTCCTCTGCGCCACCCTCGGCCCTTGAGTGATGTCCCAACACAGCATTCTTTAAATGTTAGAATACAGTCCCTTTCTAAAAATAGAGGCCATTTCCCCGAGCTGGCTGGGAAGGGATCAGGTGACAAGGGGAGGGGAGGGAGGCGCAGGGGAAGCGGGCCGAATGGCTCCCTCCGCATGGTGTGGCTCATGGCGGGTCCCCGTGCGAGTGCCCCGTGCGAGTGCCGGGGTCCCTGGAGTGAGCCAGGGACCAGCCTGGCGGGCTGCAAGCGGGTTCCTGCCGCACTGGGAGGTCTGGCCGCCTCACGTAAAGACGTGACTGTGGAGCTGAGGGCAGGGCCAGGCTGTCAGGCCTCACGTGCTGCTGAGTTCGCCCGGTCACTGAGAAACAGTGTGGTCGCCGCCGCCCGCCCCCGGCTGGGGGTGGCCGTGTCCAGACGAGGGGCTTCACTCCGGAGGCCGCACTGGACCTGGGTCCAGAGCCAGGCTCTGCTGCCTCCCAGCTTCGGGGCCTTGGGCAGCTCCCCTCGCCACCTGGGTCTGTCAAGTTCAAAGGGACGGATGGTAGCTCCTTGCAGGCGGTGGTTAGGGCTTAAGAGGAGGCATGCAGAGGCATTGGCGTGGCCACAGGTTGTCTGGCTGTGGGCCCAGTGCCTTCTCGTGGTGGACGGGAGCTGGACAGGAGTGGGCCCGGCCGCTGAGCGGGGTGGCCGTTGTGAGGCCCCGGTGTTTCCTGGTAGGAAAGGGAGCACCGGGAGTGGGGGCCTCTGTTCACAACAGCTGCCACCTCCGCCTCGCCCGCCCAGAGGGGACACCTGGCCTGGCCAGGTCACAGGGCCTGGCAGGGCCGAGCCTGCAGGGGAGAGGGGCGGGGGCCTGAATCCCTCTCCTCACCTGGTGGATTGGAATTCCGAAGGCAGGTATCTCACCTGGGAGCTGGTGTGCCCAGTGCCCCCGTGTCGGAGCCTGTGAGCCACCTGTGGGCTCAGGAGCCTCGACCTCACTCTCTCGGGACACGCAGGGGGCCGTCCGTGCAGCCAGGTACACTGGAGGGGCCTGCCCACTGGACACAGTGGAGAACGTTTTTAGAAGGTGAAGTGGCTCCTCTTTCTTCTGATCAGACCAAACCTCCGACGGTGCAGACGCTGCGGGAGTTTACACAAGACGCCCGCATCGGCCCCTGAGGCAAAAAAGACCCCAAGGCCAGGCATTGGTCGCTGTTTCAGAATGAAAACCACCCACACGTGCAGAGCGTGAGGGTACGAGCCCCCGCGAGGGCAAAGCCTGAATCGTCCTCGTTAACCCCTGCCCCCCTGGCTCTGGCACCGTAGGCGTCGAGGGCACTGGGTGAGCGTTTGGGGAGTAAATCGTCCAGTTCCCACCAGCCCCGCGGAGAGCTCCAGTCCGCGAGAGCGTGGGTGACCGGCCGGGCAGAAAAGTGCTCGGCCGACGTGCTTTGTACCAAATGCTTGGTTCACGCATTTACTTTATGAAAATGTGTAGCCTTGCTCCTAAATTCCGCTTGGAGCCAGAGAAGTAGCAAGCATGAAACTGCAGTAAAATCTTAACGTTTTCATAAACATGTGGACGTGCCGTTTCACGGGGTTTTAACCCCGAGGAATTCTGATAGGTTGTGGGAGAGGGTGGAAAATAGGCTGCGTTTTTGAGCTCCAGATGCTTGCAGAGTTAAGGTGTTGAAACATTTGTTAGGACTTTAATACAAGATTTTATATCACTTCTATTTCTTTCAAGTTTCGAGTGTTGGGGGGGCAACGATTCTTGGATTGGAATTAGGGAGTGAAAACTCGCCTTCTGCACGTTGCCTCGAGTTGGCGGGACTCTCTCTCCACCACAATGGCCTCTCTCCCCGCCGGGCATCGGCTGGGTTGGAAGTCTGCCTGGGAATGTCCTGGGCCCTGGGCGAAGGCAGGGGACTTGTGATAAAGCGCCCGTTGCTGTCTCGGAAGGAACTGAGGGAGACTGGGACTGCTGGGGGTCCGATGCGCTTAGAAAGAGGAGAGGGCGCAGGCAGGGTGGCCAGCTTGGAGCCGAGTGGCCACAGGGTGGCGATGAGGGCGGAACGAGGGAGAAGGCAGGTGGGCACCTCAGAGCAGGCGTGTGGGGTCCTGCAGGAGCCTCACTCAGACAAGGGGACACCTTTCTTACTTCTGGAGTGGGGGAAAGGGAGACAGCTCCCACAGCAGGTGCCCAAGCCGGGGGCCCCCACTGTGTCTGCCTCCACCTCTCTTCTTCCGCGCCCCTGCCCTCTGCCCTCGTGGGATGTAGCATTTATTCCCAGCGTCTGCCCGCGGGGTCCTAAGGTCCCCTGTCCCCGTATCACTGGGAACCCACTTCTGGTCACTGGACAGCTCTGCCCTCCGGAATGGTCCCGTGGTGGGGGCGGGGGGTGCCCATCGCCACCCCTGGGCTCCTCTCTGTGTGCGACCAGCACGTCAGGAAAGCTGCCACAGTCTGGAGCCTCCGCAGCGAGAACGTTGCATTTCAGGACGAGAACCTCCGTCCACCTTGGTCCCCCATGTAAAAACCTCACTGGCGTGTGAAGTCTCTGAATTCCCAAAACAGTCTCAGAAGGAGACTCACAGGGTGTTCATCCTGCCTCAGAAAAACCGAGGCCACGACCGGAGAAAATGTAAGATGTCAAGGTCAGGGGCGTGGACTTGAGGGGCGGGAAAGCTCAGGGAGGCCTCGCGTTGCCTGCAAAGGGAGTGGGACCCGTCTGTGCCGCTGGGTCCCTGGTCAGTGCTGGGCTCCGAAGGCTGGGTGACGTCACTGCCCAGTTCCAGGGACCTGCGCGGTGGGCAGCGTGGCCGGCCGGGCACTTCTGAATTATTGATGTCGCTGTGCTCTTAGCGGGTGGTAAAGGCTTCCCATTTACGATGCATCGGCGTTTGCTTTGTTACATTTACACGCTACACAGTATCTTAATTAACATGGAATGCTGATGTTATGTTACTTCCAGGCCTCCTTTCAGACCAACTTGGAAAAGGAAGTGAAAGCCCCCAGTGGGGGAGATCTCCAAGGCAGGCAGCCACCGCCCACCCCTCAGAGGCCTCGGGGGCTGGTCTGCAGACTGGGGTGGTTATTTTAGGGTGCAGGTGGCCGCTTTAATACCACCCTTGAGCATTCAAATATAGAAGTTGGAATTCCGTTACGGCTTCGTTCCCATTGCCAGGTGCTGCGAGAAGACACTCGTCTGGGTGGGCGCCGCGGGTGGGGGGCCCGGTGCGGGGTCCCTGAGGGAAGCCTTTTGTCCTCAGGAGAAAGAGGGGGTGGCAGAGTTGTTATGTTGTCCTCAGGAACCGTTCTCCTTTGTTTTCCTTAAAAAAAAACAAAACTCCATGCGTGGTGGAGAGGACCACAGGTCTCGGTGACGGGAGGTCAGGGCGATGCTTAAATAAAACGGAGTCGGCGTCTCCCCTCTGAGATCGGCCGTGAGCAGCACAGGCCACCAGACTGGTAAAAGAGCTCAGTGTTAGCAAAGTGCCTGTGTCGCCTTTTTTTGTTTCATTTCTCTTTATTTTTTTAAAGATTTTACTTATTTATTTATTTTTTAGAGAGGGAAAGAGAGGGAGAGAAACATCAAGGTGTGGTTGCCTCTCACGTGTCCCCTACTGGGGACCTGGCCCGCAACCCAGGTGTGTGGCCTGACTGGGAATCAAACCAGCGACCTTTCAGTTCACAGGCTGGCGCTCAATCCACTGAGCCACACCAGCCACGGCTGTTTTTTTTTTGTTTGTTTGTTTGTTTTCTTTATGTTCCTGGTAAATTGTAATGACTGTGGATTTTAGAGAGTTCACAATTTTAAGAAAACCCAAACTTTACTGTTTATTACTGTGGCTTACTACTTATATTCTCAGAGTCAGATCTTATTTTCGAATTCTGGAGAGTTGGTGTTTTTCCCTTGCCCTCACGAACGAGGAACAAATCTGTGAGAGTCAGACCCAACAGGATTGCTCACTCACTGTTTCCCTGCTTTTCGTTGTGATAATGTACACAGAGCGAACTTTCCTGCTGGAGCCCTGCTCTGAGCGGCCGGTTCTGCGGCCTTCACCGCCCTCCACCTGCAGAGCTCGGAGTGACCCCAGGGTAAATTCTGTCCCCAGTGAGCAGGATGTCCACTCTTGAAGCATTAGAGTTTGCAGGTTGGCGCTGTGGACAGACTGATCCCGAATTGTCTCCGTTTGAGTCAGAAGAGGGGCGAGGGCTGCCTTCAGAAGCCTTCCCCCATCACAGACACTTCGAGTGACCTGAATGTGACTTGTTTGGCCAAGTGTCTCACCTGTGAAATGGGTAGGTGCTTTTAGGCTGTCTTTTGGCTGCAGGTCTGTCTTCATCTGCATTTGGTGTGGACCGAAGTGACATTTATTAAAAGGCTGCCGTCAGGGGCTCGAAGCTGCGCACGAGGCAGCCCAGGAACCCCTCAAACCTGCTGGGGGGGTGGCAGTCTCGGCATTTCCTGGGTGCTCGGTGGCCAGACAGGGTCGGGCACTCAGAGGTGACTGGCGGTGTCTCAGTCACCATCAGAGATTTTAGGCAAGTTCAAGCACATTATCCTGTTTTAATTGTCACAAATCCGAGGAGAGTTACTTGTATATTCTTTAGGAGTGTAACTTCTCCTCTGAAAGATGGCTTTTTAAAAATTTCATTTTGAGAGAGAGAGAGAGACATCAATGTGTTGTCCCACTTATCAATGCATTCATTGGTTGCTTCTTGAATGTGCCCTGACTGGGGATTGAACCTGTAGCCTTGCCACGTGGGGAGGATGCTCCTAACTAACTGAGCTACCTGGCCAAGGCCTGAAAGATGACTTATTAAAAATGAAAGTCAAGGCATGCCAGATCGCGTTTATTGCTTTCTCTGACACGGAGCAAAGGTGTTGCAGAAGGAGGGAAAAGTCCTGAAGAACAAGAGAACCGAGTTGTTCTGAAGGTGGGTTTGGAGCCAGCACAGAAAGACCTTCCCCGCACCTTGGGGAGGGAATTTCAAGCATCTGGGCGGGGACAACACAGGGCAGGCCGCCGCTGCACAGATGTCAGACAGCTGCGTCCTGATAGGTTTCGAAACACGCGAACAGGTTTAAGAAAGGTGACAGCTGCTGGGTGCGCTCATCACCCCGCCGGGCCACCTTGCCAGTGATGCTTTTCCAGAATGTCCGTGTTGTTTTGTGGGTTACACTGTCATCGTAGTAGCCTATTTAGGAAAAGGACACGTTGTCTTTCTGTTTGCTGGTTTTGAGCTGTCCGTCTCCCTGGGACCCGAGCCACGCGGTGCCTCCGGGGTCTCTGAGTTAGCTGGAGTCCCGTACACGGGTCCCCATCCCCTCCTCCTCCTCCGGCCAGCAGCTTCCCCTGCAGGCCCGAGGAGGGGCTGGCTGGTCTCTCTAGGGCACCCGGCTAACGATCTGAGGAAGACTTTCCCTATAACGAACCCCGAGGGTTGGATTTCTAAGCCTTCCCAGGGGATTCCGCAGTCACCTGAGACTCGGTATCTTCCCAAACTGGACTTTCTGACAAGCCAGAGTTCTAGCCGCTGGTGGTCTGCGCCCTGCCCCCCCCCCCCCCCCCCCCCCCCCCCCCCCCCCCCCCCCCCCCGTCTGTACTGCTTTTCCCGACACACATCTGACGTGAGCCGCTCCACACTCTCACCCGGCTGCCGTCTCCCTTCCCATGGCTGCAGCGCGTCCCCAGCCTGCTTCCTCACGGGGTGCTGGGGGCCTCGCTCTGGCAGGCCTCTGCTTCCCAGGCAGAAGCTTCGCCCCAGCCTGGGTGGCTCTGGTCCTGGAGCGGCTGCCTCCCCTCCCCTGCGGCAGCTTCCAGCTCAGCCATCCTGACCTTCCTGTCCCCATTTCGATACTTCCCTTCTCTGCACTTGGGTGAACTTGCTGACCATAATGCTCATTCTGCCTAAACTTATACTTGGGTTTAGTGCTGTTTCTCGGTTTAAATCTCATTTTCTTCTGTTTCCCCTGAGACTCACTGTCCGCCCCCCCATTCGATTAAATGTTACTGGGTGTGGAGACCAATGTCCACGTTGCATCGGGTTTTGACGGTTTTCCCGGGGTGGTCAGTGATCTGGTTTATTGATGACCCTTTTGGCCAAATGCCCTCAGTCAGAAAACAAAATAAAACAAAACAAAACAAAAAGTTGACATCACTAATGTTCAATTTTTAGATTTTCTCAAACCGCTAATTCAGCAAACACTTGCAAACGTGTTTGCTTTGCTTCCACCACTGGAATTCATGACCCACAGAGGTTTGTTTGTGAAACATCACTATAACATTAAAAAAAAAAAAGCCCGACCCCACAGGCATCCCTTCGCAAAGGGAAAACGAGCCCATTTCAGGGGACGGAGTCTGCTCTGTCTTCCTCGTCATAAGAATACAAGGTGCACACATGTTAGACTCTGGGACGGGAACATCGGTTCGCCGGGGACGTGCCCACGGCAGACAGGCGGTGGGCTCCGCAGCGGGGGCCCCAGGAGCTGCTTCTGTGGTTGGTGGGTCTTGTTTACCCACCTGCTTCCCCTTGAGGCCGGTCCTTGAACTCCCAGCAGGTGGGGGTTTCCCACCCCTTCGTCCTTCCGCGAACGCTCCCGGGACCCTGTGCATTTGTCTGTGTTCCACGTCCCACAGTGTTTCCACCAGGCCCCGCCACTCCGAACTGTCCCCACCGCTGACTTCAAAGTCGGTGGCCGCGTGCCAGGTGTGCTGCTTCTGCAGGGGACAGCCCAGCTCCTGGCAGGACAGTGCCACAGCCATCCCCTCCAACAGGATGCAGGCTGTTGGGGAGAGGGGCCCGCGCATCCCTGTTCACAGTCAGTGCAGAGAGCTGCACACTGAGGTGGAAACAAACAGGTTTTTGCCTCCTCGGTGACCAGACCGTCCCCACAGGGCATGGTCTCAAAGAAACTCTAGCGAGGGGGGAAACAGGATGAGACGGCCCCATCAACACTGACACAAGATGTACAACGCACGGACGTAGTTACTGTCCAGAAGAAAAACATGTCATGTGTGCTGTTTATACAAAGTGCTGTAGTAGACAGCGTTTTGGTCACTTGTCCGGAGATAGGGCGTCCCCTCGTGTTGGTGAAGTGGACGTGTGGGTGATGGGCGTTCTGTGAGTGTGCAGTACTGTGGTTTCTCTCTCTCTCTCTCCCCTCTGTTCATTAGCTAACAGCATGCAACCTCTGACACCCCCTCCCCCCCAGGTATGGCGTGAGTCCAGAGAACATCATCCTGTACGGGCAGAGCATCGGGACCGTCCCCACGGTGGACCTGGCCTCCAGGTACGAGTGTGCCGCCGTCATCCTGCACTCGCCTCTGATGTCTGGTTTGCGCGTGGCTTTTCCCGACACCAGGAAAACGTACTGCTTCGATGCCTTCCCCAGGTGAGCTCACGCCGGCGCGGCAGCTGCCCCGCGACCCGAGGTCAGGTCCCGCATTGCCGCTGACTGTGGGCCATAAGTAAGCGTTTACCAAGGGCTCCGTCATGCCTGGGCTGGCGCCCGAGGGGGTGTGGAGGCGAGCGTGGCACATGCACGCCGGCCGGAGACTTTGTCCTCTGGGCCCGACTCATCTGCACAGAGGCAGCGGGTGGCAGATGAAGGCCTGGGCACAGAGGCAGCGGGTGGCGGATGAGAGCCTGGTCCCTGCGGACAGCCAGGCTTCCTCACTTTGCTGTGAGTGCAGGGCGCGAAGACCCTGCTCGTCAGGAAGGACCTGAGTGTTCGGTATTCGTTCATTCAGGGCCACGTGAGTCATAAAGAGCCACTTGCAGTGTGTATACCCAGGCCTTTAGCACAGGGGACGCACGCTCAGGTATAAACTGCAGGCACCCACTTTTTGGTGATGGTTTTTCGTCCTCACCCAAGGACGTGCTCATTGATTTGAGAGAGGAAGAGAGACATCAATCGGTTGCCTCTTGTATGTGCCTCGTCCGGGGTCTGAACCCACAACCTAATAGGCACGTGCCCTGACCGGGACTCAAACCCAAGACCTTTTGGTTTATGGGATGCCGCTCCAACCACCCGAGCCACCCGGCCAGGGAAGCGCCTGAGCTGTGGCGTGTCTCCTCAGGTTCTCAGTCGGACGACGGTTCAGAGAAGGGAAAAGGCAGGGAGCTGCTCGCACGCCGTGACGTGCCTGGGTAACAGCCACAAGGATGGCGGATGTGAACACGCTTCCTGGGAGCCACACGCCCTCCATCCTCTCTGCCCCTTTTGTGAGGTGACCCCCTCCCTGCCGAGGAGCTGGAACTGGGCCCAAGGGAGCATGTGAAGGGAGCTGAGGTTTTCTCCGCTGGCAGAAGGGAGACAAACGCCGAGCAGCTAGCACACCGGCTTCTTGAATGCCTCTGTCTGAGAATCTACTTTTTTTTTTTTTTTAATCGAAGTTGAGGACAGTGATTTTAAATAAAAACTGTTGCCTCCTAACCTTTCCCCTGGGACCTTGCTAAAGTGGTCTGAGGTCCCCGCAGCTCTGGCCAACTTACCTGCCCCTTGGATAGGAAAAGCCTCAGCCAAAATAGCGTCAGGGTTGAGTATTCTGATTGACCCGTGAGTTCCTGTCATTCTGCTGTTTCTGGGGGTAGAAAAGAACACATTCGGCTGCATAAAGGTCTGTGACACAGGCTGTCTCATGTCACAAGCAGAATCCTCCTGGTAATGCCTTGGGCGAGCTTCGGTTCAGAGCGGTTCGTACCAAGATTCCATGGAAGTCCGTTTCCCCGGGACCGCGGAGCGCACCGCGTGTGTCTGGTGGTGCGCCCGGGAATGCCAAGTAGGCTGATGGCTGTCTCTGCGGGGGCCCGGTTTGTGCTGACTTGGGGAGGAGAGGCCAGCTGGTCGAAAGGGAGAGAGATTCAGCCTGCTCACAGGAAGCCATTCGAGTTCTCCTGGCAACAAAGCGGACAGCTTTCTTCTGACTCCTGAATGAGCCTGCATCTCCGGAGACGGCCAGGACTGCTCACTGCAGCTCAGGAGCTACTAGGAAACTAGCAAAGACTTCACAGGGCGCGTGGGAAATTCCTGGCGTCTGGCCCAACGGTAATCTCAGTCTTCAAAGTAGCCTCAAGAAGGTGGCCCAGTTACAGGACTCTTTACAGATCTGGAAACTGAGGCTTTGTGAGAGGAATGTGTTGCCTAGTTACAGTTGGTGAGTGGGGCCGGCCAGAGAGAGCTGCTCCGCCTGTTCAGACCCATGGAGTGTGAATGCGGCAGGTTCCAACAGGGGGCGCTCACGGCGACTCTGTTCACTGAACGTCGTGGCAGCGTTTCCTGGTTGTGCTGCTTGCTGCCGGACTTGCCTCTGTGCCCCTTCCCTATGGGAGGGCCCCTTCCCCTCTGCTTTTCATGTGAAAAAGTGAAGGAGGCCTTGGCCCTTCCTGGGTCTGTAGTTTATTTTCTCTTACCCTTCACATTTAGAATCAGATGGTGGCATTTAACCCCAGACACGCCCACCAGGCTGTAGGAATTGTGCCAGAATGGCAGTGTGGGGCAGAGCCCCTTCCTTCGGCCACTAAATGGCTTTTTTTTAATAGTTCTTTTTTTTAAATTTTATTATAATCATTGTTCAAGTACAGTTTTCTCCCCTTTACTCCCAATGCTTTTTTTTTTTAAAAAAAGATTTTATTTACTTATTTTTAGAGAGGGGGAAGGATGGGAGAAAGAGAGGGAGAGAAACATCAGTGTGTGGTTGCTTCTTGCATGCTCCCTTCTGGGCACCTGGCCCACAGCCCAGACAGGTGCCCTTACTGGGAATCGAACCAGCAACTGTTTGGTTTGCAGGCCAGTGCTCAATCTGCTGAGCCACACCAGCGAGGGCAACATCTTTTAAACTGAACTCTCGCATTCTTAGAAGTCCCTCTAAAATTAAATGCAGGGGACAGTCAGTTTATAAACAAGATTCCTAATCTGTGAAGTTGAACGCTGTCGCCGAGGCTCTGACACGGCCGACATGGTGTTGCCGTCTTCCTGGACGTCTGGAAGTGGCTGCAGCCCCCGGAGCCAGAGCCGGTGGGAGGCCTCAGCGATGTCAGAGCTCTTCCTCGATCTCTTCCACCTCGTGGCGGCTGCTCCGTCACCTAAGCTCTGGTTCCCGCCCTGGTTAAACAGAGCTGGTCTCTGCTCCCTTCTCATGTCCCCTGAAGACAACATGAGGTTTTGTGTGCATGGGACAAAGCTCGAGGCTGTGGTGAATGTTTAACAGACGTGAGCTGAGACTTTGAGCAGAAAGTCCCCTGTGGAGAGCACCCAAGGGTGTCCCTTTGTCACTTGGATGGAAAACAGAAAGAGGAGTCAGCTGCAAGAGGGACCTGGGTGGGCGGACAGGCTGGACCGAGGGGTCGGCCTTCTCCCGGTTTGCTCCTAGGCCAAGTCACCTTCCCAGGAGAGGTCACCCACACGCCCAGCCCAGCCCAGTGAGGCTCAAAGCCTGAGGCCTCCTCTTGGAAAAGTGTTTTCAGGGCCTGGAGCACATTCTTTTGAAGATCCTCAAACAATCCATGCTTCCAGGGTAGCTTTGATTGCCATAAACAGTCAGAAACCATTCAGAATCCAGTGTGAGCATTACATGACTTTTCCGAAATAAGGAGCATACAGTTTGTATCAAAAGTGAGGCATTAACTTTTATGAAATGTGCTTTGTGAGGATCCTGTCCATCGATGCCGAAGGCAGCTCTCAAAGAAGACTCCTCAAAGCCGAGCGGCCAGGGATGAAGTGTTCAGCTTTCAAAGGAGACATCCCTTTGTAGCCTGTTTCCTGTTTTGAAAATCCTCTCAAAAACTATGAACATGTCAGAAATATTAGTTACTGGATTGTTAGTCCAGTGGCTTTAGGACTTCTGTTCTTAATAAAACACTTTTTAACAAAAACACAACGTCCAAATGAAACATATGCTCACTTGGGCCTCCGAACAGAAAAAGGTGTCAGTGGAAAAACGAATGGAACCCAAAGAAAGTCCGGAGCGCAGTGAATGGTAGTGTGTGGATGTTGGTTTCTTGGTTGTGACAAAAAAACAGCGACACTGTTTGGTGTCTGCCTTGGGGAGATGGGTTAGAGGTGTGCAGGAACTCGGCGTTATCTCAGTCCTTTCCCAAAAATCCAGAGTTAATCCAAAGTGAAAACTTTGTTTTTTAATTAACTACTAGAAATGGGGGCGGGGGGACGCGTAGTGGGCCGTTGTCTGTGAGCGTCACTGAAGAGCCCTTCTTTCCCCTTCCTCTCTGTCCGCAGCATCGACAAGATCTCTAAAGTGACCTCCCCCGTGCTTGTCATCCACGGGACTGAGGACGAGGTCATCGACTTCTCCCACGGCCTGGCCATGTACGAGCGCTGCCCCCGCGCCGTGGAGCCCCTCTGGGTCGAAGGGGCCGGGCACAACGACATAGAGCTTTACGCACAGTACCTGGAGAGACTAAAACAGTTCATATCTCACGAGCTTCCCAATTCCTGAACACAACTTGATCTTACCTCGCTTACTGTGAACACAAAGGGTCCTCCGGTCCAGGCGACCTCCGGGAGTGCCGGCCTGTGGGGCGTGGTCGTCAGAGAGCTGGGGAAGCCTCGGGCTCGCAGCCAGAGGATTTCTACTAATGCACACCTCCTTGTCCACCGAACTGCGCAGTTTCCTACCTTGCGTCCTGGCAGGGACTGGGGGTGAGGGCCGGTGGCGGGGCAGGCTCTCTCGCTGTGTAAAGGACGCTCCCTTCCGGGTCTCCGGCTTCCCTGTCCCTTAGGATTCATGTACGCAGGCCTCTCCCCGCCCTCCCCATGTCCTCTGCCTTCATGGGGTCAATGCCTGGGTGAAGCTGTGCGGGAGCAGCTGGAGGACTGGTGACAGAAATGTCCTCTTAACTCCTGCAAACGTGCCGCCCTTCCCCCCACACAGGTCATTGGGAGGGGAACTGACTGGCGCCACCCCGAACAGCTTCACCTACTGGAACCACAGAAATATAACTGGAATATTCTTAAACTAAAAGAAACTGGATTTTTTTTTAAGTGTAAATTTATTACTAGCGAACAGAATTTTCCTATTTTGACCGGCTGGTCTAATAACAGGAGCCTAACCAACTTTCCTCCTGGCAAGTCCACTTTATAGGCTTTTTAAAAAGTCCTGTAGATATTTGCAATACATTTGTGCATAGATTCTCAATGGATAGTTGTCCTTCGGCAGGCTACAACTGCAAATTCCTTGTTTGTAATGTAAATGATTGGATACATTTTGTTAATATGTTTTTATTCCTATGTTTTGCTATCAAAAAATTTTATAACATTTCCAAGACAAAAAAAAAAAGACCAGTTTAGGCTTTGAAGAATTTATGTAATTAAAATTTCACAGAACTAATCTTTTTAATTTCGCAGGTATTTAGGTTTTGACACTGGAGTTGCATCTTACAAGTATCAGAAATAGAAGATGCTTGAAATTGCTACACTGCTCGGATTGGTTGGGGGTTTGGGTTTGGAGGGTTATTTTTTCTTTCTTTTTTTTTTTTGGTTTTACTTTTTTTTCTCTCCCAATTTAAAAGCCTTAAATGTACTGTGAGCCTCAGATTGTTGTGCAGCTGGACCGAGGCTGAGCGCCGGTTTGTGTACTGTGGCCTGGGCGTGGCCCAGCGGGTGGTCACGGAATAAAGGATGCATGGACAGACCGTGGGGTGCCACCATCTTTCCTTCTCTCCCTCAGAGAGAATAGCGCGTAGGATACTGTTCTGTTTCTGTTTGAGAGGAAACCCGTGGGGCTCATACACCCCACCACCTTTCTCAGGGTATTGGGCTTTTGTTCAGTGAGAGAACTCAGGTGACTTCTGAAGGAAGCCAGAATACAAAGTGCATAGCAGGAAGGAGGGCAGGCGGGACCCAGCGAGAGCAGGCAGTGGATTCTGGGATGTGGACCAACTCTCCCAGCGAAGAGACACTAATGCCGCTGAATTATGGGGAAATCTTCATGCACGAGCTGACAAGGAAAGGCTAAGGGGAAGGGGGCGCATGCCAAGTGAAGATGAGAACCAAGGGAAGAGGTGCACTGAAACCTGTTTTCTCGTGGAAGGAATTCGCTGGACTGGGTTAACCTGGGTGTTGGTGTCCCATCCAGTGGAGCTCAGACGGAACCTAGAGAGCTCCCCCCATGGAGGGAAGAGCCCCCCACTGGTTGGAAACACACTTTTTAGGGGAAAATGATGTGATCATCTTGATAGACACAGAAAAAAAACATTTCATGGAGTTCCCTTGTCCCATTTATGATTACAAACCAAACAATACTCTTATCAGAAAAGTAGGCACAGGAGGAAACACATAGGTGGTCTCAAAATGAGCGTTGCAGTGAGTGGTTACACGGACAGAATGTTCCACTTTCAGACAGAGAATGAGCCCGAGTGCCCACTTCCCTCCCTTCTGCTCAAAATTACACAAAACCCCTCCCAAGTGCAGTAGGGTAAAAAAAAAAAAATGAAAAATCAGTAAGATGGAAAAAGGGTGAATATGTTCTAAAAGCAGATTACTGTGGTGTTACAACTTACTAAGTTTTCCAGAAAATCATTCAGATGTGCACATAAAAGGGCTACACTTCATGATACGTAGATTAAAAAAAAATTTTAACCTGAAACTAATATAATGTTACCCAAATCAGCGGATCCACAGTTTGGGGAGCTGTATTCAAAAGGAAACCAGGTTGTTAAATGGTGGTTTTATTTACTTGCAGCAGGTAAAGGAGACGGGTTTTGCATCCAAAGCTGGTTCCCCAAAGGGAGGCCTAGCCCATTGCTTATACTACACACCATTCCGTTGGTTACATGTTGATTTTTTTCTCTGCAGTTGGCTACTTCCATCAGGCTGACTTCCTGTCAGCTCATCCTGTTTACAGCTGCTCTGCAGAACGCTCCATTTGAACATTTAGCAGGAGTAGCATTTAGTAAGAATCATCCTGACCGTCAGAACCTTGTCCTAAGAGTATGTCCACTGTAATTAAAATCATTTTTTAAAGTATTTTTAAAACATTTTAAATAAATGAGACGATTATTTTCAGATTATGATGGTCTGTGTAGAGCACAGCACCCTAAACAAATCCAAAAAGGCACTGGAGCGAAAAAGGAGAGGCTTGCTTCGGGCAAACAGTTCGCAAACCCGGAGCTGACACTGTCTCGGGGCCAAGGGAAGTTCTCACCCAGGACCCCAATAAGCCCTACTTCATGTAAATGAGGGGGGCATGTCCCAATCACACAGTTCTGATTGGTTGTTCAGGAGCAGTTCCGATTGGACCTGGCAGGTGTGAAGTGGAACACAGGAACTCCTAACGGTTCCTTTGGACTGGAAAACCAGTGCACCCAGCACCGGAAGTGAGTGTCCCCAGGGCTGGAAGTGAGTGTCCCCAGGGCCGGAAGCATGGGCCTAGCGCGCGGGAAACTGATAGATGAGTCAGAGATTCTTCCCGGTACCCAGAGTATCTGAGCAGCTTCTGTCAGCCAATGACCGCTAGACGCTTATTCTTTGTCGACCTTCGGACCTCGGTTGGCCACGGGGACATCTTCTCAGCAGGTAAATTTCTCCTCAGCGTTCCCGTCAAACGAAGTTCTCCTCGCCGGGTCCGCCTACCCAGAGGTTATTAGATTTAATAACACCCAGGTTGCTGGATACAAAATCAGAGTAGAAAACTCAGCCTTATCTCTACGAGTCAGTCTAAAGTTTTAAAGCAGGATGAAAGAAAAAGGCGCCATTTACAATAGCATTAAAAATAGTGAGTACCTGGTCCTGGCGGCGGGGGCGCCATGGGTCGCGTAGGACCACAAACCGGAAGGAAGGTCACGCTTCTCTGAAAGACATTAAAGATGTAAGTTAGTGAAAACTGGAGACTATATTTATAAACGAGAAGGCTCATTATTTATTGTTTATATTTTTAAAAACTCTCACCACAGGGTGTTTATTATTTTGAGAGAGAGAGAGGAAGGGAGGGAGAGCAAGAGAAACACTGAGCTGGAGCCTCCTGTGTGCGCGCGTCCGCGGGTCCAACCTGCAGCCTCATGCTGCGCAGGGCGATGCCCGGAGTGCTAGAGCCTCCTGGCCAGGGCTGCTAAATGCATTTTCAAGTATTTCCACTGTATGATTGTTATAGGGCAGAGGGGCGATTACTTGCCCACCCTGGGACGCCAAAAACTATCACAGAACGGGGACCTGGGTGGGGCAGGATGGGGGAGGACAATACACTGTTACCAAAAGGACCCCCACTAGGTTCTCATTGTCCGCCGCCAGAGGAAAGACGTCTCTCGATGCCAGAGATGTGTGAAAAGGAAAGGAAATGTTTATTTAAAGCTATACAGACTTTAAATAAAGTCTGTGCCCTAATGCCTTCATTAAAATGTCAAAGTCCTTTAGGGTACCCACAGATGCCCACAGTGCTTCCTTCCCCTCCCCCGCCCTAATCTGGGTACCATGTCTCAGGAAAAGAAGCCCAGGATTCAGGATCCCGGCAGCCACGTGGTCCTCTCTTCACCAAGGCTGCGGGAGTCCCCACTCTACCAAAACCACGTGGTCCTCTCCTTAATGGCTGCCCCGTCTAGTTTAAATCCCTGCACCAGTCCTCCTGTGCAGCACCATTTCCGACTCCTCCCATACTCGGCCACACTTGCCAGCACCCCCATATCCTTCCAGCTTCACTGGGCTGCCATCGTGAGTCTGGGCAGGTGTGGCCCCGGGCGTGGAGCCAGTCATCTCCAAGCTCTCACGCAGGTGCTGTAACCAGGGGGCGCTGCCCCCCAGTCAGTTGGTTGTCACCAGGAAGTTGCAGGCTTGGTGTGCAAAGGCCGGCATCACTGGACCGTTGGCACCCTAGTCGTATTCTGGAGGGGACAGATTTGGAAAGAGTTGGAGGCACAATTAAATCATAATCACAAAATGGCGAAGGCAGGGACTGTGACATTTAACGACAGTTTGACAGGTCCTTTGCACCTGTAAACTGTACATCTTTGGTAATAATACAAACCTAGTTTCAACTTTCAATGAAAACAAACTTTCAAGACAGTTGCGCCATTCTGATGTCCAATACTGAGCATCATGATTTTCCTGGAACCACAATTTTTCTTCTTAAGATCACCTTCATTGTTATTAAAGGGACTACTTTGAGTCCTGCTTTTAATTTTGACTGTTCATTTGCATAAACACACCAAGAGCAGCCTGGATCACTTATGATCTCTAAGTCTGCTTTGCTGGAACTCACACAGGAAACCTTTAGGTTGACTTCTCAGTCCGCCCCTCGGGGCACAGAAGCAGAGCCACACATCTGCCATCCGGCTTCGCCTGTACCAGTTGCTTCACTCAAGTCCTTGAGGCTTCCATTGTGCCTACAGGTTCCTTTTTAGCCATGTTTCAGAAAAGCAACCTTCATTCCTTTCCTGGAAAGACTGCCATGAACCACACAACCAACCAAAGTACCAGGCTTTTCTTGTGGGCTTGCGCTAGCTTCGCAAGTCAATCCCAGTTCCTCGGGGCTTTCTGGTGACGACCAGAACCCAGACATGCCTCCTTCAGGTGTGACCTTCTAGACAAAGTCTTGGTTAACAAAACCACTATTAGCGACTGGTCTTATTGGGTTTATGCAGAGAAACCTTATGTCTTCACTCACTCCTTCAGAATGCCAAATTCTGGAGGGATCAAGTAGGGAGAAAAATACAAAGCGTGAAGGAAAATCCTTTTCCTTGTTCACTTTCCTACAGAGTGAGGTTTCAACCTTTCCTGGAATCCTCAGTTGTCTTTTCAGAGCAAAATCCAAAACAGAGTCCCAGAGAGGCGAAAGTGTGTCTGGTCCCTCGGTGCCTTGCAGAGACCTGCTCCTTCAGGCCCAGTCTCGCGGCAGAGACGCACTCCTTCGCCTCTGGCTGAAGCACTCATCTGCCCCGAGTGACTTTTCCTGGGTCCCAAGCAGCAAAGGCGTGCTTCCCAGCCGGTTACAGCGACCTTGTCTAGGTCTTACAGTGACATTAGTCAGGTTTCAGATGACCTTCACTAGGTCTTCAGGTGCAGAGGGTTTCTAATCAGAAGCAGAACCAATAGGAGAAACCTGCTCCTTTCCCACAAAACCAGAAAAAAACAAGTAGTTGAGGTTTCCTTTCCTCCAGGTTTAAAACTTTCACATCCTTTGTACATATTTTTACCCATTCCAGATTTAACCATCATTCACTGGTAATCCTTGCTCCTTGCCCACACAGGGAAGGACTGTACTTAAACTCAGAACTTGAACTCAGCATCAGGCAGCCAGAAGTCCCCAGCACTACAGGCACCTTCCACTTAAAAATCCCTGGATTCACAGGGACATCCTGCAGCTTTCTGAAGCTCAGACCTTGCAAACACCCTGTAAATCAGACGGTCACCCTTGGACCCCGGTTCATGACCTTCGGAACCAAACCCTCCCATCAGAACCAGTCACACAGAGAACCTGACCGATGCAGTGCCCACACAGCAGCAGCACACACTCCATGATCTGAAGAGAACCCTCAGACCACCACCTTGCCCAGCTCCAAGATGGCAGCACCTATGCATGACCCACCCTCCACGGTGGGGTGCTTACGTGGCTCAGCCTCCATTTTACCCAAAGGGGCAGTGCACTCACATGGCTTGCAGTCTGATCCCCAACATACATGCAGGCTGGGCTCACAGAACCTAGGGGTTTGCTTCCTCCCCAAACCCAAGTACAGGTTCCCTTAGTGCCACCTGGGCTCCCTGAAACTGTACGTGAGCAGACAGGGGCAACCTGGGAGCAGCACGCTAACCAACCATTACCCACAACTCCATTGTTCCCAAATGGTGTTCAGAGACCAGTTTTCAACCAAACCATTTCCACGTCTCTGCTCCCTTCCCGTTTCGTTTCCTTTCCATCTTTCCAGGCATGATAGGCAGCCGATGCGCTCAGGAGGAGTGCAGAGAAATTCTCGGGACTGCAAAAATTACGAAGTCTCACTCTCTTGCACCTGAGGGGGTCAGTCGGTCTGCCACGGACAATTGTGGTCCCATGGGAGTCGCCAAAAACTGTTACCGAACAAGGGACCAAGGGGGATGTGATATACTGTTACCGAAAGGGCCCCCCACTAGGTTCGTTTGTCCATCGCCAGAGGAAAGACGTCTCTCAGTGCCAGAGATTTGTGAAAAGGAAAGGAAATGTTTATTTAAATCTACACAGACTTAAAGTAGCGACCTAATATGTCTTCATTAAAATATCGAAGTCCTTTAGGATACCCACAGACGCACACATTCCTTCCTTCTCACCCTGCCCTAATTTGGGGTACCATATCTCAGGAAAAGAAGTAGATTCAGGCTCCCGACACCATTGGCTGTGTCGTCGGCCAGGATCAAGCCGCATGGTTCTCCCTGGCAAAGCTGCAGGGGGTGGGTCTCCACTCTGCCAAAGCCGAGTGGCGGTTCTCTGCGAAAGCTGTATGGTGATTCTCCCTCACGTGGCTGTGGGGGTCCCCAATCTGGCCAGAGCTGCGTGTCCTCTCCTTAATGACTGGTGCATCTGGTTTAAATCCCCGCGTCAGTCTTCTTCTGCAGCCCCATTTCCTACTCCTCCCACAATCGGCTACACTTGCCACACTCCCATATCCTTCCAGCTTTACTGGGCTGCTGTAGTGGGTGTGGGCAGGCGTGGCCCCATGGTGTGGAGCCAATCATCTCCAAGCTCTCACGCAGGCGCTGTAACCAGGGGGAGCTGCCCCCCAGTTACATCTTGGGTGGAAGTCACTCCCTTCTCCCTGGCTCAGAGCATGGCCACAGCTATTTAACATACCTATGCAACCAGTTAAAGACTATAGATGTGTTAAATGACCACATCAGAGGTTAGCTGCAAAGCTGTTGCTGTACAAAAGAGCTCTCCAGTTCCTGCTCCATGTGTCCCCTCCCCCAACTCACACCTGTGGGGGAAGGGGTGAGGACATCTTATGTGTCTTTCTAATATTTCCTGGACACCTTGAGTTCTGGACCCCATTCCAAATCCCTGTTTGGGGCCCCCTCTTGGCTGCACCCTATAACATGGTGGGTTGATGGGACATAATGCCACCATACACTGAGAAGGGCCTGTCGTTTGTTCTGGAACCCCATTGAGTGGCAGTATGTCAGTCCCCCAGGTAATGCTGCCTTTATGGGGCAGGACAAGCCACCCCAGAGAGAGCTCTCCCCATGTGGGTGACCACTGTGGGTATGTGAATGTTCATAGCACACGCCATGCTCCGTCGCCACTGCCTCGCAGGCCCCTGCAGTCCCACAGCAACGCACAGGGAGCTTGCCTGGCTGGGTGGGGGCATTCCAGGGCCCGGCACTGCCCCGTGCTTCCTTAAACAGGGAAATACATGTAACGTGAAATTTGCCTTTTTAACCGACTTTGGGTGTGCAGGTCAGCGATGCACAGTGCATTCACACTTGGTGCAGCCATCAGCACCACCTTGTGTCTCCAGCACCTTTTCATCTTCCCGAACTGAGGCTCCGCCCCCGTTAAGTACTAAGTCACCTTCTCCCTCCCTGGGCCCTGGCACCTGCCACCCACTGTTTGCCTCTTTGCACTTGACTCTTCTGAGCACCTCAGCTAAGTGGGAGCCGTGTGTTCCTTCTGTGTCCGACTTACTTCAGCAACGTGCTGCCAGGGTTCGTTCTGGCTGTGCCCTCCCTGAGGCTGCACGACGTTCTGTGGTGTGGATGTGAGGTCTGCGTTTTGTCGGCTCGTCTGCGGGTGGACCTTTGGGTTGTGTCCACCTCTGGTGACTGTGGGTCCTGCCGCAGTAGACATGGGTGTGCGGATAGGTGCCGAAAACCCTATTTCAGTTGTGCCCAGGAGTGGAATTGCTGGACCACATACTGATGCTATTTTTAATCCTGGCGGGGAAACACCCTGCCTGGTCTGTGATTGTGGGGCTCTGTGACCATGCCACACTTCGGGTATCTGTGCCCATGGGCATTTTTGTGGGGAAAGTTCCACAGTTTCAGCAGATTCTTAGAAGTGTCCGTGATTCTGGTACGTTAAAAAACAACTAGATAGTGTCTCCAGGCTCTTTCAAAACCAGTATTGGCAGATTCTGAGAACTGCGGTACAGACCGCGGAGGCCAGGGAGCTGGATGTACCCTGCAGGAAGCCCAGGGAGGGCCGTGGTGGTCAGAGCTCTCTGCAGAAGGAGGTGAGCGCCAGCCCTGGGTGCAGGCGGGCAGTGGCACGCCTGGCTGTGAGTGTTGCTCCTTGGCAACCGTGTGACCTTGGGCAAATCTCCTAATGCTCTTAACTTGTTTTCATCTCTAAAGTGGTAATGGCACCCACTGCTCAGTCAGGGGAGGATCCGGTGCAATTCTGTGGACAGCAATGCTTTGTGAAGGCTGTGGGGTATGGACCCACTCATTAGATGGATGGGCGGGGTCTCGTTTGGAGCAAAACAGAAAACACCTTGTGGCCTGCAGGGGAGATCGTCTACCCTGTGGGCGCCCTCTCTGTGTTGTCAGTCATTGCTCTGCCGTTCCATGGTTTTCCCCTTGGCTGGTCCCAGCTTGTTCGCTCCTGCCCCTGCCCAGCGCTGTCTGGGTATGGGTGGGGATGGGTTCAGGGGCTCCAGACACCCAGAGCTGTCTCCTGTCTGAACTGGGTCCCCACCCCCGCCAAGATCTCTGTCTTTGGGCTTTTCAGTGTCCCTCGGGTGGGCCCGTGAGTGCCCAAATGTCACCCCTGACCTCACCCAGACCCTTTTGCAGTGGGACTGGCATGGGCCTGGATCTCAGGGATACACTTGACGCAGGTGGTTCGAGAGGAACTTACACAAAAGATGCCCTTTTAAAACATTTTTTAAATTAAAAAGTGTATCCAGAACAGTGGATAAAACATATGTTTACAATTTAAGAGTGGGGGAGGAACACCCATGTTCCCAGTATGCAACCTAAGAAATAGAACATTCCCAGGACCTCAGAAGTGCACGGGCTTCCCTGTTTTCTTGTGGGCACGTGCTGTGTCCTCCCCACCCCCCAGAGTAGCCCCCACCCTGAATCTCCTGTTACTCGTTCCTCGCTCTTAGTAAGGTGTGTGTGAGATGTATTGGTAGACATTTATTTTTAGGGTATCTTCCAAATTTTTGCTATAAAAGGTGCTTTTGTGCTTCTTATCATATGAGGAATTGCTGGCTGCTGCTTTTAACCTCGGTTCCATGTTGGAATGGCCTGAGAAGCGTTTTAAAATGCTGGTGCCCAGGTCCCCCTCAGGGATTACAGTTTAACTGGTCTGGGGTGTCACCTGACATCTGGACTTTTTAAAGCTTGCCAGGGGTTTCCAGTGGGCACCTGAGTGCAGGCTTTGACTCCTTGGTCCATGGCGGGGCCCAACTCTGCATTTCCGAGAAGCTCCCCATTGATGGGGAACCAGGGCTGCATTCGAGTATGTGGAAGTGCAGGGGGCTGGCCCGGTGCCCCATGACATGATGCCACCCCTCCTCCGACACTGACCCGGAGGTCTAGCTTCCAAACTCGATGTCCCCTAACTTTGTGAAATTTTCCCTAAATAGTGGATGTGGAATGTTTTGTCAACGATTACTCACAAGAATGAGCAACTTCTCACAAACATGGGCCACTCTGAAGTTCCCTGTTGCGAAATGCCTGCCTGTGCGGCTCTCCCCCACTTTCCTGATAGCTTTCCGTCTTCGTCTTTTTCACAGGGATTATTCCAACATCTGGGATACTAATCCTTTATTTCATAGGCTGCAAATATATTCTCCCAGTATGTTCCTTGCCTTTTAATTTTCCTCATGACGTCTTTTGCAGAACACACAACCTCAAACTCTTAATGGGTTTTTGCTTTATTACTACTTTAGTGGGTAGACTCGCAATGCATTAACTTTTTTTCAAAACCACAAAAAGAAGTAGATAACTACACTCTTTCCCCAATAGCAGCAAACAGCCGTGATCACACTGAGCGCTCGATAAATATTAGCTGTTATCATCTGTAGAGACTGAACATTCTATTCTCTACTGCAAGAGTTTCCCACGTTAGCACCTCAGCCAGCCCCCTCCGGGGAGTGCACGGTGAGCGGCATCACACTCACCACGGACTGAGTCGTGACTCTCCAGGCTCTGTGCCGCGAGGTGGCAGCAGCTTCTGTGTGTCACAGTGGCCCTTGGACTCTTTCTCCGCAGTAAGTGCTTTCTTTGTAGAAAACGTTTATCTTCAGAAACACACAAAGTGTTCTTCGTGTCTGTTCCCTGCGTTTACAATGCGCGGCCTCGCCTCAGCGTGTGGCAGCACAGCCTCGGGTGAGTGACAGGCTTTCTCCCCAGGACAGTGCGTGTCCAGCCAGCAGGGTGGGTCAGCTGCAGAGAACCGGCGTGACCTGCCGCCACCTGGCACGTGCACAGGCGTGAGGGGGAGCAGGTGTGCTTCAGTGCATGGGGAATTTCTAAAGCCATTCTGTGTCTTCCTTCCTTCTCCCCTCCCTGCCTCCCTCCCTCCCTCCCTTCCTCTCGATCTGCCAGTTGTTTTACAAACTTGCTGGCTGCCCGTATTTTCAAATTACATCACTTTACTGACGTGGCTCATACTTTGACCGTAGGAGTTCACGTGCTAGTCATCCAGGGCCACAAACAGAGTAATCACGAACCTGGGTGACTCCTCGGCAAGTGTTTGCTCCAGCGCTCCCCAGGGCAGGACCGGCCGCCCATTCTGAGGGTTCGAAAAGGGAGTGGAGGGGAGAAACAGGATGAATTACTGCAATAAGTTGCGGAATTCATATTTTCTACCCATTGTCTGTGGTGCAGTAAATACTGTATTTCACCTATATATTTTCCATTATTTTTTCAAATATACATAGATGTGGCTGTGATTAATAACCATTTTACAAATCCACGTAGTCCAGAATCCATAGACTAACTAGAGTGTCATTGTGTGAAATATGTTCTTAACCAGCAAATAACTAAGGACCAATTCCACAGATGCTAGACCAGTAGATGTTACAGTGCAGCCCCTGTGCCAGCAGCCCTGGCGTCCCTTGGGAACTCGGGAGAGTGCAGCGTCCTGGAGCCCATCCCAGACCAGCTGACCCAGACGGTCTGGAGTGGCGGGGCCCAGGAGTCTGTTTTAACAAGCCCTCCAGGTGATGGGATTTGATTCTTGCTACTATAGTTTGAAAACCTCCAACCTAGACTATAGAACATTTCCATAAGAAGGGAATGCTACTGAGAATAGCTCCTATACTCCCTGTACAGAAGAACACTGTTCCTTGGCTGCTGTCACAGGTAACCAGGAGAACAGGTTTTTGAGCTGTCCCACTCCAGCAGAAGGAAGTTCCTCTGTCAGCAACAGCCTTCCTCCAGTGACCAGGCCTCCTTTGCTGAAGGCCACTTTGTGCCTAAACTCTCACCAGTCCCTGAGTCCCGCACTCCCAGATTCTCGGTAGGTCAGCAGACTGCTGCATCTACTGCCCAGCAAGTGAAGAGCCCAGGATTTTCTCCCGCTGTGTGCGGGTTGAGTGGCATCACTTACTGCAGAGAGAGCTGATGCAGACTGAAACTTGGGAGCAACCGTGGGGTCAGAGATGGGGTCGTGCACATGTCTGCAGAGAGCAGCGTTCAGAAAGGGCACTTCAGGCAGCTGACAGCAGGTAGGGCCACGGACCGAACTGTGTTTGGTGTGTCAGGGAGCCTCGAAAGGCAGTGGGGCTGAGTGGAGTAAGCCAGGTGGTCAGTGTCCGCGGCTGGGCGGCAGCGGGTGGCCCCTTCACAACTGGAGTTTGCTCTGAGTGAGGAGTACATCGAAGCGCTTTGAGCAGAAAACCGTGTTCTTAAAGGTTGTGTGCGCAAAATTTCATGTACATCGATCGCTCTACTGGCTCAGCCATTTTGAACGTGACAGCCACACAGTACATGTGCTCACTCGAGGGTGTCTGCTGCTCCCACTGACTAGTACAGTGACGGCGTCATCACTCACGCTTGCGCAGTCCAGTCCACTCTCCTTGACTGCCAGGTCACACCGACGTCACACACCGTTCTCATTGTAGTAGCGATGGCTGGACTTTTCCCGGACAGACCTGCACGTGATGGCTGGACACCGTAGTAGCTCCAGCAGGTGCAGGAGTGCACCACAGCGGCTTGGCCTCTGTCCCCCAGACCTGCAGTCTGGGAGAAGAATTAGAGCTAAACGGTCAACTGCGTATGGAAAACTTTACATATGTGCACACACTGTTCATCCATGTAACATGTAACTGTGCACGCAGACATGTAACACGTGACTTGTGCACACAGGCATGAAACATGTAACTTGTGCGTGCAGACACATGTGCTTGTGTGCTGGCATTAACAGAGATGATCTTTGAATAGAAGGGATTTCTTCCCCGTCTATATCTTTCAGGCTTTTTGTAACGTACAGTCACATTCGCAGTTAGGTGATTTCTCCTTTGTCCATCATCTGAATTAAGTTCTTTGCGAGGAGCACCTGATTTTTGCACTTAGAAAAAAAAACTGTGACATAAAACATCACACACAGGTTTACAAACATCACACACAGGTTTACAAACATCACACACGGGTTTATTATAGACACAAAAACACGAGAGAAGAATGTTCTTTCTCTTCCGTGATGATGAGTTTGAACAGGAAGATGGAGAAATCCGCTTGCAGAGCTCCTGGTGGCTGGCCAGCGTTCTACGACTTCCCGTCCCACATTCCAGCTCAGACCTCCACTCACCAGAAACACTGAGGACTTGTCTCCTTGGCTGGGCAGCCTCATCTGCATCCAACAAAACAGGAACTGAGCAGTTCATTCGTCCTGGAAATCGGACCCCAGTGCCTGGGCTGGGAAGTTCCCTTTTCAGATGCCAGCTTCAGGCTTAGTGTGCAAGGGCGACCCCTGTTGGTGTAACTTTAAAATGACCGTGATTTGTGACCCTCTTAAGACTGCGATGCCTGATGCTTCTGGGGGTGGGCTACACTCGCCCCTTACCCCAGCTGCCTGCTGCTCCCCACCCCTCCAGACCCCAGTTTCCTCAGGCTTGCCTGATGTTTCCTCAGCGAAACCGGATGTGGAGGCTTGGAGGATGGAGCCACAGGTGTGGCCTGCTTTTGTAATTTCTCAGGCGGACTGCTCTAGGGCTAGGGGCTGGATTTGCTGGTTGGCAGGTGGTGTGGTGACCCCTGAGCTGAAGGACAGACTTGGGTCTAGGAACACAGGACTTGTGCAGCTTGTGGGAGCCGTGAACAGGTGTGGGGGAGGGGCTGCACCCTACCTGAGGAAGGGTAGGCTTTCTGGGCAATGTCACACCTGTCGGAGCATTTCCTGACCTCCTGGACACTCTCCACTGGGGATTGTGACAAGAGTGACCAGCTCCCATATCTGCACTTACGAGAGCAAGAGCTTGGAGGGAGAGAAGTTCGGGTCGCGGTTCGGCCAGAGTAATGTTGTCAGCGTCCGTTCACAGAGTCACCCAGCACAGCCCGTCCGTCCATCACTGGGTGCTGAGTAGGAGTGCCGCACGCAGCCTGGCTGAGGCATCTGCTTCAGGCACGGAGCCCGTCTGTAACTCGTCAGCATCGCTCTCTTCCCTGGGGCGCTGGTCTGAGATAAAGAAAGCTGGATGCCAGAGGAATGTGCCTGCATTTCTGTGCTTTGAGAAAACATGACAAAGCACTTCTGAGAGCTCATCACCACACTGGAGTCCTTTGTTATGGTGTCATCTCTGGGACGCCTGGGGAGCAGGCCCCTCCCCAGGCGTGCAGGCCCCTGGGGCCTCTAGTCTGGGGTTCTCCAGCAGGAGAGGGGCCGGTCAGCTCGCGGCTGACCGACCCTTCTCCACGGAGGCCAGGCGCTCGGTGCCCCCCAAGTGCTTGTGGGTTCTAGGATGTGGGGGCTCCTACTAAGGAAAGGAAAGGACACTTAGTTCCCGCTAAATTTTCTGGAAAGAAAGGCTGGGGAGGGAGGCCTGCCATAGCACCCAGCTTGTTCTCTCCCCTGTTGAGGAAGGGCTAAGAACCCTGATAACTGACCCCAGGGGGCCTCCCGGGCATGGCCGGATGGGGGGAAAGGTGGGTGGCCCTACCTGTGCCAGGTGACCAGACTCTGCCTCTGCCGGAGGATGTGGACTCAGCCTCAGCAGGCCGCTCTGTCTGGCTACAGCTTGGCCTCTGATCCGGATGTCGAGTCGTGGAGCATGGGTGTACTGCCCAGAGCGAGGACTCCCACAGGACTGGCGCCCATGGGGCACCTGCTGACAGGAAGGGGGAGAGGCATTTTCTGGGGGGCACTCCAGGACACCAGGGGAGGGGGCTGAGCTGTAAGCTGCGAAAAAGTGGAGGAGGGTCGGAGAACTGGTATCAAAGCCCTGGTTTTACCAACAATAAATAGACCCAGAGGGCGGTGCGAGGCCCCCGTCACATGCAAGGTAGTGGCCAAGCTGAGAGGGAACTTCAGGTGCCCGGGGACCTGTTAGGGCTTTTGCCAGTAGTCCACTCCCTCTACGAGGACTACCTGAAGCACCCGTGCCTTCCCGACCCCTGAGGGTCTCGTCTGTCGCGTCGGAGGGGTGCAGGGCCCTCCCCACAGGCCAGAGGGACTCTGACTCACCCAGCACCTCCTGTGTGCTACCCACCGCTCCTCTCAGCTGCCTTTAAATCCTCCCTTCATTCCCGTGGGGATGCATCTAGAGCCCATTTTCCTGAGGGGGAAACTGAGGTCCAGAGAGGTTAATGACATCTTGTCCACAATCCCATAAGTGGTGTGTCTGACCCCAGTTTCAATTGAAGGTCCCCAACTCGAAGCCAACCATTTGCCGCTCCGCGGTCCTGCTAGGTGCCTGTACCAGGGTCTGTTTCTAAGACAACTCTTTCCCGATAAGTTAAAAAAAAAAGATTGTGACACTAAGGAGGTCTAAACCCCATCTCAAGGTGATTCCGTGGCAGAAGCAGGGCTTTCTCATCTCCTCTGTGTCCTTCTCTGGGGAGCCACCGGCGCGCGTGGGGTTTCATGCTCATGCACAGCGACCCTCACCCTGGGGCCCGGGGAGCGTGCTCCGGCGCTGGGGCCGCCGTTCCGAGTCCGGGGCTCCAGCGCCCTCACCCGGCGGCTGAGGCGCCTTCTCCGTGAGCCTGGCTCGGGCCGGGGCGCGGGCCCCCGCCTCCTTGGAGCACGGCGGGGGCGGGTTGTGGCTGGGCTTCTGCGGCCCGGGGAGGAGCCAGCGGCGCTGCCTGTCGAGCAGGCAGCTATAAAGCCGCCGTGCTGGCGGGCAGCGGGGATCGCGAGCAGAGCGCAGCTTGGGAGGTCGAGCCGAGCGGAGTCTGGCGAGTCTGGCCAGGCAAGTGGCTTGGGGAGCACCGCAGGGCCCGAACCCCGCTTTCCCAGACCAACCACTGCTCTGCCTGCCCACGTCCAGCGGTTTGCTGCCAGACACGCCGGCCCCTGTGCTCCTGGCCCGGGAGGCGTGGCACCACCTGGGCTGCAGACCAGGAGGTAAGGGGGCCGGCCCGGCGTGCCTGGCTGTGCCGACTGCCCAGCCTTGGGGTAGCGGGGGGTGGGGGAGGGAAGAGAGGGGTCCAGCAGCTCCACTGGTCTGGGGAAAACGTTGCCCAGCAACGGCTTCTGTTTGTCCACTCTGTGCTGTGCAGCTCGCCTCTGTCCGTCTGTCTGTTCGTCCATGCGTCCGTCACTGTACACGCCTCTGTTACTGTCCTCTGTGAGATTTCTCTGTGATTGTGTGATCCTTTGCAAGCGGCAGGTGCCAGGGGCGCCAGTGTCCCTGGAGCGCATCCAGCGGGGACAGAGCCTAGTTTTCCGTAGATTCTGAACGGCTCCCGGGGCGCAAGCCCAGCCGAGTCCCCAGCGGAGCGACTGCTCGGAGTCAGGTTGCAGAGTCCAGCCCACAGGGAGCCGCTCGCGCGGAGCGCAGTGGGCGTGCGCTCTGCCGCCGGGTCTCAGCCCGTCCTCTCTCTGGTTCCCCCTCCGCCTCCGGACCGCGCTAGGCACCCAGAGTGGCGCTGGCACGGACCCGGTGGAAACAACTGAATGTTAGATGACTCGCGGGCCCCTGCGGATGTTTAGATTGGGATTCCAAACCTGGCACCTCTGGAAGAGGGTTCGGTGGTCCCTGGCAAGGAACATGGGTTCCGAGAAAGGTCAAATTAGGATGGGAAGGAAGGCAGGGACCTGGTGGAGTGCAGGTCCCCAGCTCACCGCTCTGGGAACGAGGGTCAGAGACATTCTGGAACGGACTGGTGGGACGAGTGTGCCCTTGAGAAAGGAGCTCGGTGCACCGAGGTCCCCGGCTGCAGACTTGCATTCAGCGCCCTCAGCGATCAAGGGTCCAACACTGCGCCCAGCCAGCAGCCGGATTTGAAGTCCTGAGTCCGGCTCCCTGCAGCCAGCGCTGCCCACAGGTGAGAACTCCCTTTTGAACTAACCTTTTGATGTGTGAGCCATTGCCTGGCTGCAGCCCCATCCCGGAGACGGTGAGCCTGGAGCGAGCCTCTCCATTCCAGCGGTCTGGAGAGAGAGCCCGGGCGCGCCCGGGGGCTGGGAGCCCGCAGCTGTGCGTGCCCAGGCGCGGCGCCACCATGGACAGCTCCCAGCCGCTTCCTCCGCGCGGGTCTGTGGCCCTGGGTCTCTGGGAAGTCGGGTGCCTCCCTCCCATACTTGGGCATTAGGGCACAGGGCAGGAAAGGACAGACGGCTAGTTTGCAGGAGCCCTGGTGTCCTGTCCCCAGGCGGGCTGAGCCGTTCAGGAGCAGAGTGTGTGGTTTGTGCTGGGTCCTGGTTCAGCAGCAGCCGGGGTCTGTGCAGGCGTCTCCATGGGGCCCTGGAGCATCCTGTGCAGGTGCGCGGTAAAGCCAGACCTAACTGGCGGCTGCGCGTACTGCTTTCTGTGCGTGTCCTAGGGCCGTGTCCTGTTTTATTACATTACTTAGTGAATAAGGTGTCGGGAGCATACATTAGTTTCATAGTTACAGTGGCAGTGGAAAAGGGCCAGAACGTTTGTAGAGAAAGGGCCTCGTGCATTTATTTGTAAAAGCAGCTACACTGTTTTTTGATCCTGTTTTACCAAGGTGCTTAACACTCCTGAGGAAGCTTCCAGTAGTTCCTCTTTAACCAGCATTTGGGTCTCTTGCTGGTTGCTTGGGAGCCTGGGGGAGAGCCTGCGGGGCTAACCTGCACGAATGCCACGTGTCCCTCCCCTGACGAGGAGTGACGGTGGCCAGGTCTCTCCTTCTCCAGCATCTCCACATCTGCAGGAGTCTGAATCTTCCCCCATTCTAAAAATGCAAGAACATCGGGTCTGCTTCTATCTGTGACTGATAAGGCCCATAAGGAGTAAAACCAATTGAGCTTCTTCTATTTTGGGGGGACAGCACGTGTGACTTTTCAGAAGTTACCTAGTCTCTGTGCCTGTTTCTTTGTCTGTGAGCTGGGGACAGCACTGTTGACTTTGCTGAGTTGCTACTGAGAATTATGGAGCACAGGTAAAGCCCCCCGCCCAGCGCTGCGGTCAGAGGGAGCTCTGACAGAGGGTTGCATGTGCCCCGAAAACAGGCGCGCCTGCCTTCGGACTTCTGCTCTCCAGCCCCCTGCCCTCTGTCCCAACCTCATCATTGTTTCCTAGGGACCCTGGTTCGTTTCCATGTTTGAGAACTTGATGGAACCTGTGAAGGCGCTGAAATTGATCACAGTGCAAAAAAAAAAAAACAAAACAAAACAAAAAAAAAACTAATCCAAAGACAAATGGAAGAATTTTTGTGAGACGAGTGGAGTCAGTTACCCGTTTTCCTGCTGGCACCACTTGGAGGAAGGATGAAGTGAGTTATTTTCAAACTGTCCTCACAGCCTCTGGTGCCCACGATCTGTCTTTCCGGTCCTCTCGGGAGAACGCAGGGCCTTCCGAGGGGCCTCCTTGTCCTGATGGGGGCGAGGTCCCCCTGGGTACGGATGGGGGGCAGCATGTAGGGGACACCAGGGTAAGCGAGGGCCCACTGCCATGGGCAGCCCAGGGGTTTTGCCCCTGAGGCTAGAAGTACCTCCCTGTCCCATGGGTAAGCCCTGCTGAGCTTTGAGCTCCTCACCGGGATGCTCGCCATGTCTGGGGCTCTGGCCACGCCCTGGGTCCCAGCTGGATTTCAGCGTTGCTTCCATCCGCCCATTTGGGCGGAAATCACCATGTGAGACACGCTGCGGACATCCGGGTAGTGGAGCCACCACGGGCCCGATCTCACAGTTACACTGGTTTCCCCCAAAAAAGTCCATTTGGTCTGTGTGTGTGTGTGTGTGTGTTTCTGCAAGTTTCACAGTCTGGTGCTAGGTTGGTTGTCTCCTTTTTTCTTTAGAAGGCCAGAAGGAATCTCCACTCCCCCCACCTGAAGGCAGCGGGGGCGCAGGACGGAGCCCACGGACGCTGGGAGTCTTCCTGTGAGTGGCACCCGCCGGCGGGGTGAGTGGGTGGCATCCGAGTCTGGTAGGGTTCTTCTCAGGGTTCCCAGGTGGCTCTGGTTCTGGTAGGACACCCGGGGACCTTCGAGTGAACACGGTTGCCGTGAGGGTTGTGACAGCTGCAGGGGGGCTCCTTGTGGTTCCTCTGGCACTTTGTTCGTAGCGGCAGCATCCCAGCCACCGGGACAGATAGACGGAATGCCAAGAGGGGCAATCGGCAGGGAAGGTGGGTGGGGTACATGGGGTGAGTCAGTCACTCTCAGGCGCCCCTGAAGCCCCCTTTCAGTGCCTTTGGTGGCATGGGCAGAGCAGCGCGGTGCTGTAGGAACATGCACTTCGAGTTGGCGTTGCAGCGCAGAAGAGAAGGGCAAGCGAGCATGTGGGCTGGGTTCGTGGAAGGGACAGCCTTGTGTGTGGGGGTTGCAGCCAGGAGACCGATGTCGGTGAGCAGTGCAGGCCTCCTCTCTCCTGTGACGGCGCACGCCCCACGTCTGATCCCGTCAAGAGTCGTGTGTGGTCAGGGCTGTCGCGTGGCTCCCGCCCTACGTGCAGGCGGCTCAGTTTCTTTTGGGCAGCGGAGAGGCAGGGATGGCGTCCTTCCTCCCTCGTGTCTGGTTTGGTCAGGAGGGGAGGGGCAGCTGTGCTCAGAGGGAGACTTCTCCATGCCGAGCCCCTTCTGACTGCTCTGCCAGATGTTCACCTGGGCCCCGAGCTTCTCTCCCAGGAGCCCAGCCCACAGACACTGAAGCTGGTGAGACCGGGGTGGCCACCGAAGTGGCTCCTATATATCTCTGCGCCCCGGCCCGCTCTGTCCAGGGCCTGTCCCAGCTTCTCTGTAGGCCTCCCAGTTCCTTCTCTTCCCTCTGTCCACTCTGGGCCAGGCTGTGTACACACTCGGCTCCTCAGAAAGCAGGCTGCCTGTAGAGAAGGGTCATCAAATATGCATCTGCTTTTTGCTTGGCTCCCTGGGGGCCAGGAAACACACACCTCACCCAGAGGGAGAGGGGCTGTGGGTCTTCTCGGCACTGCTGTTCTCCAGGCTGTCTCTGGGCTCAGCAGGGCTCCAGGGGTGCCAGTGCCCCTTTGCCCCAGGCGCGTGACTGCTGGGGCAGAGGCGGGCCACCTCCCTGGCACTCCCTCACTGGAGCAGGCCTCTTGTCCCCCGCTCCTGGCAGCCTGGCTCCTCGCACTGGAGAGTGGCTGAGGCTCTGTCTCCGCGTCTCCTGTGCAGGCAGCCACGTGACAGGTTCGGCTGTTCCTTGGGTGTAAAGTGCCATGACCACACGACGGCCTTCGGGAACCCCACCTGTTTGTCGCTAGGAGAGCCCAGCCGTCCGGCACTGTCCGGCCCTCCTGGCACGTGAAGTGTCTGTGCCCTACCTCGAGGGGGGGGGGGCAGGAGGCCACACCCCAGAGGCTGCCGCACTGCTCGGCCTTCCCGGGGTCACACGGGTGCTCGTTCAAACCAGGTTCGGGTGGGCAGGGCCGGGGTGCCTGCATTTCTGATGAGGCCCTAAGTGGCAGCGCTGGTCCCTGGGGCTCCCTGCATCATCACTCACTCCGGTGCTTCCGAGTCAGCGCTGGGGTGGCTGCTGATGTCCAGGGGGCTGGGGGTTGGGGGCTGTGGCCAGCTGGCCTGGGTCCTCCTGATGGCCTTACCATGACCCTTCGAATTCTCGGAGAGAATTATTTGTCACTCTTAAGCTGTCTTATCAGTATTCTAAATATCTGGAACCCCTTTGCATTCCCTTTTCCCTGCCATAATACATTTTCCAAAGCTCTCTGCACCCAGTCACTTTTAAGTGCATGACCGCTGTGCAAATGGTGATTCATCTTTTCTGGCAGAGGCGTGCAAGTGTGATTTTGGTGGCATTAAGAGATCACTTGGGGATTTCATTCCACTCTCCTTCCAGACCCCAGAATGCGTGTTTACATTTAAACAACTTTACTTGACTCTAAGGATCACAACGGTTTTGGGTTTTTTTGAACCTGAAAATGAAATTGAAAGCTCAGTTACATCTTCCCCCTACCCTGTGGTTTTCCTAGAGTGGGAGCTGGCCTGTGCCGTCTGGGGTCACCCACTGCGGCAGCTGGGAGCAGAGGAGAGGTGCCCTCCAGTGTTCTGGTTGCGTTCTGGGCCAGCCCCTGGGGAGGCCCAGCTGCACGGATGGTGCCCGTGCTCCAGAGCTAATGGTCTAGCAGGGGACCGGCCCCTCAATTAGAGGGTGCCGTGCTGTGTGATGGGCTAGGACAGACGGGTCAGGAGGGCTGGCGGCAGGGGCCTGCTGGGGCATGAGGAAGCCAGAGGACACCCCAGGCAGCTTCCCTGAGAAGAGGCAGGGGGTGGTCTGGAAGGGTCAGCAGTTTCCAGGAACTTCCTGGTGAGGCCCAGGAGGGCGTGGGAGTGGGGCTCAGAGGCCCTTCTCACAGAGACGGGGCCCTGGGGAAAGATCCAGAGGCACAGACAGGCCTGACCTCTCACCTCCTGTGAGCTCTCAGGTACGTGAAGAACCTTGCCTGCCCAGACCTCGAGTGAGTCCTCTGAGCAGCTGGGCGTACCTGGGTCTGTAGTCTCTTAGATCAGTGGTTTAAGGTTCCTGTGACCATAAAGCGTTTTTTCTGGCAAAGTCTTACTAAATGCTCTTCGTGGACCGGATGAGAAGAGGCTGGGCTGCGAGTTGGGCCTCAGTTTTGATCCCGAGACCATCCAAGGGCTCTCGCAGGGCTCTCTGGGTTCCGGAGAGTGCAGTTTGAAAACCTCTGAGCTGGGCCCCTTCGTTCTGCTTTTGGCAGGCAGGTTAATTTGTTACCTTGGTCTTCTTGTGGTTTGTCTTACTGCATCTTCTTTACACTCTGATGTCTCGCTGGTTTTCGTGAAAACCGTTTTCAATGCCGTGAAGCCAGAATTCCCCATGTGTGACAGTCCAGCAGATGCAGGCCGTGGGTGGCCAGAGGGAGAGGACATGGGGCAGCTACCGGTCCAGGAGCCCCCGCTGCAGCTGAGTCCCCATGGAGGCAAGCCGGGCCGTGAGCCTGCACCAGTGGGCTTTTTATTTTCAGTCTCACCGATTAATCTTGTCTGATTTCCCAAGATTTTTCATATTCTATAAAAGCTGGCAAGAAAAAGCCAGCTTATTTCCATCCAGGATCTTGCTGACGTAGAGCAGCCCCACTTGCCTGGCCGGGTGGCTCAGGAGGTTGGAGCGTTGTTCCGTGCACCAGGGAAAGGTTGCCGTTTCCATCCCCGGTTGGGGCGTGTGCGGGAGGCAACCGATCAATGTTTCTCTCTCATGTCAATGTTTTCTTCTTTCTTTAAAATCAATAAAAAAAATATCCTCAGGTGAGGATTGAAAAAAAACAGCAGCCAGATGTGAGGGCAGGGTAGTTTTGGAAGTGGGGCTGAAACGGGGCAGCAAGCCTGGCTGGCGGGTCGGGAAACACGGGCACAGGGCAAGGGCTCCAGTCCCAGCAGTGGGTCCTCTGCCTGGCTCTCCTAGAGAGGACTCAACCCGGGAAGGGGCTGTGCCTAAAGAGGGCCCCCACCCAAGTCCACCCCAAGGCTGGGTGGTCCTAGACCTTAGAAAGGGGCGGGAAGGAGCCCTGGGCACAGCCAGCTCTAAGACAGAGTCACATGACTGATGTAAGGAAATGGAAGTGAGGGTCTCGAGAGTGGAAACCCCTCCAGCCCTGGGGGAAGCCAGGGGATGCGGGAGGAGGAGAGGGCCATGTCAGGTGTCAGGTTTCCGGGGGGGCTGCATGGTCAGCCTCACCATCTGGGGTGTCTGCCTCACAGCCAGAGGTCTTAGCGTCAGTCTCTGTTGTCATAGATGCTGGGACACTGTGAACTTGGGGCTCGACTCCCAAACCTCGGGGTTCGGCCTCCTCCTTCTTTCTGGGCCTGGACTGAGGCCGGCTCTTAGGTCACCCTGACCCGTTGGCACAGGTGACCCCAGCTCCCGTGACCCTCTGCAATGGTTGGGGCGGCAGTGGCGAGCTGAGCTGTCCACTGCATCCACTTGGCAGGCCACAAGGCTACGTCCCTCCACAACCCCGTCAGGACGGTGGTGCCTGCAGGTAGGCGATGGGACGCGGACTCCCACGGGGACGGAGCAGGTGAAGGACGGCACCTTGGGTATCTGTCTAGCTCCTAGTCCAGTGCACCATTCCCCTGCCTACCTTCCAGGGCTCTTGCCCTCGTCCTGTGCTGGGGTCCGTCACTCGCAGCCTGGTCTCCTGGGGCCCCGCGTCCTGGGTCTCCGGACCCTCCCAGGCTGTCAGTGGGTGCCCTAAGCTGTCTCCTTCCTGTAAAGAAAACAGGGATAACCTCAGAAGGAGTGAGTAGTGGGGCAGATTTGGGCAAACCATTAAAAAAATTTGAAAAACCGGTGGTTTATGACAAGTCTGTTTCAAAGCCGATGTGTTAACAGTCACTGAGTAATCTGCTCACGCACTAATTTTCCAAAGGTTTGGGTTCAGGAAAACCTCAAACATCGTGGCTAAGTACTTTTCCTTTCCTTTAAAAATTATGTTTATTTTCAGAAGAATTCAATCCATATGTTTTAGATCCATTTCCCTGTTACTCAGCAGAACGTTGTTTTTCCCTAGCATTGCTGAATCAACACCGTACCTCCCTTCTCCCCTCCCGCAGGGATCCCAAGCGCTGCCCACCTGGGCTCACGGCTGAGCCCTTGCCGCCTTCTGTGGGGCACAGTGACTACGGTCACTGGAGGCAAAAGGGAAACTCGGTTGTGCTGATCCTGTCTTCAGCATTTTGACGTGTGGTCCACTGTGGGTTTCTCGCATGAATTTTGAAATTTGCATTGCAATATTACTTACAACGATAGCTGAGGTTTTTGGTGCCCTCTTAAATTTCACACCCTCGCCTCACCCTCCTCCCCACCCGGTGAGCACCCCCTCCAGGGCCCCTTCTGGTCCGAATGAGCGGGTTCCCAAAGCGCTGGTGCTGGTTCTGCTCCCATCTCCGCCAGTGCAGAGCTCCGTCTGCGCCAGAGTCGGGCACACAGCTTTGGTGACGCTGAAGGCACCCGGGGCACTCAGAGTCCCTGTGGATTTGAGCTGGGCACGCAGGGCGGGCAGGCAGGCGCTTGAGCCCGTCCAGACGTGCACGTGGCCTGAAGCCGGCCCCTTTCCTTCTCAGGATCCCCAGCCCCTCCTCGTGCAGCAGGAAGGAACTGTGGTTTTCCATGGTGGATGTTGTGCTGATTCTGCTGGGCTGATGTGTCACTCTGTCTGTGACTTCTTATGGCACTGAGTTCACCAGGATTTCTCAATTCAGTTCCCGGTACTGAAAGAGAAAGCAGTTGTAGGCTTTTTCCTTTGGAATGTCTGTGTGCTGTGATTTTTTCTGATTTAAGTGATTTCTGTAAAAACAAAAAGGCACAGCAGCCACGTCAGAGCGTCTGTTTGGTCCACAGCTTTGCAGAGGCTGGGGGTCCTCTGACCACATAACCGTGGGTTCTGCACATGCACATGCCTTCCAGGTGGCTGAGAAGGTGCTTCAATCTGTTTTACATTTTAAAATCATTGGGTAACGTTGTTACAAATGGTAACACGTAAACACATCTTGGAATTTTCTGAGAATGACCACATACTGAAATGCGTTTTTACTGCACACATCCCCATATGCAGTTACTTTAAATAACCTATTTTAGACATGAAGGAAAAAAAGGATGCTTTGATCCAATCTTGCTTAATAAGCCTGAACTTGAGCTTCTTCTCTGCTGGGGTTGTTTGAGGACACTGCCTCTCCAAGGTCAGGGGAACCCAGAGGGGAGAGGTGCGCGCCTCGTGGTGTGCAGTGGGTCCACACAGGGCCCTCGGGTGGGGCAGGCGGCTGGGTTTTCTCGGTGTAGTGCACAGGCACGGTGTCCCTCTTGGCCATCTGCAGACACGAGGCAGCCATTCCTTCCCGCAGGACGGCCCCTCGGCTCAGAGCAGAGACCCCTTCAGGTTCTGATTCGTTTCCGAGGCGAGCAGTGGAGGGCTCTCGGGTGTTTACTGAACACACGGACGCACAAGTGCTGCCTCGAGCCCGGGCCTGTCACCTCGCACGCTGCTCGGGGGAGCGCACATTCTGCGGACGCTCGTGGGTTCTGCTGTGGCCTGTGGGGGCAGCCACAGGCTGCCAGTCATGTCGGCAGAGGGCGGGGCCCGGGGGCCTGCGGTTATTTCGGTCTTCAGTGTTAGTGTCCAGGGCTCGGTGAGCACTTCCTGAGCTCGGGCACCGAGCCGTCACTTCATCCTCCCGACGGCCCTAAGTGAGGCTTCAGGTGGGGAGAGCCCTCAGTGAGAGGTGCAGGAACAGGAGCGGGACCGGGACCGGGACCGGGACCTGGTCCGTGGGAGCCCGGAGCCCAGTGCTCGGGAATGGGCAGCGTTGCCTGGTTTCCTGCATTTTGAGAGAGCACATTTATAGGAATATTACAATTTGTCATAACGCAGTTTCACAGCAGTTGCAGCCCAAATGCACTCCTTGTTGATTTACGGATCCCAGATACCTGGGGGGTCAGACAGGGCTCTGCTGTACCTCCCTGCAGTAGAGGAGACCGCTGTCCACTTGGGCTGACAGCCAGCCAGCCAGACAGACAGACATGTGGCTGCTGTAGCTGTGCCATGGGGGAGCTGTGAACAACATGGAAACACAACAAGTTGGCGGTGAGAACTCGCTGGGGAAGGAGACAGGTGGCGTGCAGGAAGTGATGTTTGATTGGCTTTTGAAGGCAAGTACTGTGTGCTGGCCAGAGGAGGGAGGGTTAAGAAGGAAGGAAGAGGCTCAACTCAGCTCCAGGAACCCAGAGGATGGATATTTGGGGGAAGGTCTGGGAGTTTCCTGTGTCTGGAAATGAAATCATGAAGGCGGGGACATGTGGGATGGTCCATGAAAGCTGAGCAGAGACTTTGACCTTGAACCTAAGTGATGAAGGGCGAGCTGCCCTCCAGTTGGTGGACGTCCTTAGGCCATTGTTCCTGCTGGTAGGCAGCTTGGGCTGGGCTTGTGTTTCTCAGCCCTAAGGGTGGTGCTCTTGGCAGGAAGTCCACTCCCGAATACCAGCTCTCACTTGAGAAGGTGGCTGCAGGGGCTCAGCAGAGCTGCCTGGGAATCTGCACGGCACCAAGTGCACGGCCAGTACCAGGGAACAGGATGGGAGGGCACAAGGGAGAACATTCGAGGGGACACATGTCCAGCACTGGGGGACCGAGTCCCTGCCAGCCCGAGGCCAGCCCCTCTGCAGGAAGAGGCCCAAGCCCTTGAGGAAACGTCTCTGAGACTCGCAGTCCTGACCCTTGGGGTTACCCTGCAGGTGGACGCAGCTCTGTTTCCATGTCCACTCTCAGTGTGGGGTCAGGAGTGCCCACATTGTCTTCCTCTGGCCCGTGTGCTGACTTTTTGGCCAGTTCCAAGCTGCCTCGTTGGACTGAGCTGTGGCTGAGGTGGTGGACGGGCCATGGGAGTAAGGACACAACTTTCACCCTGGAGGGTGCTGGTCCCTTTCAGAGTTTGGAAACCCCTTGTAGATCCGCCTCCCCCACCAATTAGCTGCACGACGTGGGACCAGTTACTTTACCTCTGTGTGCCTTACTTGTTTGTCCATCCCTAAAACATGATCGTGTTTATTCTGAGGACGAGACATGGCAAACCCCTTAGCGTTGTGACCTGGGGTATACTAGGTGGGCAAAATGGCACGTTTGTTCCATCTGTGGGCATGGTTGGGCAGGCAGACGCGGTGAGTGGAAAAACACTGTGATCTGGGGGAGTTCTGAAGCTGTGACCCTTTGGGAAACTGTGGGCTGCAGCCAATCCACAGCCCCTCCTGAATGGCCCGGCCTGTGCTCCATGAGGCACCCGCGGGGACCACTGTGTCCGGGTGCGGCGAGCGCCGAGCTCAGCGGGCAGGAGCGAGAACTCTGCCGGCCTCTGCGTCTCCAGAGCTGAGGTGGTGCTTAGCACGCATTTGCGGAGGAATGTTATTGTGGAAGAAGAGCTCCCACTGACGTTTGCTGTCTACCATGTGCCACTTCGTAAATGCTCACGCGTATTCACTCACTTAAACCTCGAAACAGGCCTGTGGGGCAAGTGCTGGTTTTAATTCCCCTTCCCACATTACGGGCGCAGAACCCGAGGGGCCGTGCACTTCCCAGGTCACAGCCAGCGACTGGTACCCCTGGGCTTCTAGCACCGTTGGCTCTCCCCTCCCAGGGCCCGGCCCACACCCGTACCACCGCAGGGCCTGCGGTGGGAGGCGGGCGGGGAAGAAGTCAGAAACGTTCTGGCTTCAGATGAAGGCGTGGGGTAAAAAGCCCAGAGAGCAGATTTTCTGGAGCCTCTGTGCCCTAGTCAGGACGGCTACGTGGGTCGTGGCAGGTCCTGTGACGGTGACATCTGTAGGGTGTGGCCTCCTGGCCCAGCTTGGCTGTCAGTGCTCTAGGGAGTCCTTTTGCTGCCACTGAGGCTGAGTTTTCACTTCTGTCTCCCGGCTTGGGAGCCACTGGGAGGCATGTCATTGGTTGGGGTGTGTAAAGCCATTGTCCCCGCGGTCCTTGTTCACTCGTCACCGGGCTGACTGCACACACGTCAACAGCTCACAGTGGTGCCCGTCTCTGACCCGGAGTGAAGGGTGGCCTTGAAGGTGGTAGGAGGAGCTCTGGAGATCACCGTCAGGCTTCCCACGGGTAGGGTTGCCTGGGAGGTTCAAACCGTGTGCCGCTCATTACGGTTGTGACGACCAGGCTCAGACCAGCATTCCCAGGATGCATCTGTCAGGGCAGCGCTGGCTCGGGCTGCGCATGGGCACGCTGCGGTCAGGGGGGTTTGGGACACTGGGTTCCACCACATTGAGCCGCTGTCTCTCCTGAAGGTCTTCTCAAAGCCTTTATAAAGCAGCGGACACCTCACGTTGCAGCCGGGGTGACGGCCCTTCTTCCAGAGGGCCCGTGAGACTCACATTCTGTGAGCATGCGTGGGGGGCTCTCGGCTACGCACTATTAGTGGACAGATGAGTGGCACACACCGAGTGTAGCTGGGCGCCTCTGACCACCGTCCTTACGTGGCAGTGGTTACAGTTGCAGGAACGCTCGTGTTACCTCTGCGAGTGTGAAGACGCCAGGAGAGAGAACAGTCAGGGGCCTGGGGCGCAGTGGTGGAGGTGGGGACGGGGAGTGCGGGGTGGGGGGGAGTCGATCTGGGGAGGCCAAATGTCAGCACAGCCTCGGAGGTGCTACAGAGTCGGGGATGTCCCAGGGAGCGGACTGAGGTGGCGCTGGGAGACCAGTTTGTTGGGGCAAGGGCAGTGAGGACACTCAGACATGCGGACGGACGGGCAGGGCAGGAGTGCAGGGAAGGGGCAGGGCCCGGGCGAGGTCAGCAGCATCTTTCCAACCACGTTCACGACTGTGACCTTCGTCCCAGAAGCAGCTGGACTCACTAAACAGTTTGAGGCAAGGGAGTTAGGCTGGATTTTAATTTTTAAAAGGTCCCTCTGGCTGCTCTCAGATGACTTTCTGTGGGTGGGGGTTGGAGGGAGGGGCACCCGTCGGCCAGAGCTGGAAGAGGCAGAGGGGCTCTGGGGCTGGGCTGGGGATGCCATGAGGGTGAGTGGAGTGGTGCGAGTTGTGATGGACAGACAGGACGGACAGACAGGACGGACAGACAGGACGGACCCTGTGGTGTTTAGGAGACTCGGTGGGCAGGACTGGGTGGGGCTGGAACGCAGGGTGAGTGAGAGGGAGCTGTCCAGGAAAACCTCTGGTTTGGGGGCCGAGTACCCTGGTAGGTGCTGGGAGACTGGAGAAGGTTGGGGAGCGGATACACACTTGGCACACTGCGGGCGCAGCTGAGCAAGCAGGCCTGCGCCTTTCCGTGCTCTTCGAAAGTCCAGGGTCCGAAGTGCTGTGGAGCGTGCAGCGATGCTCTGTCACTGAGGACAGGCCCGGTGACTTCCACTCCGTTTGCGGTTCTTTATTGCAGTGGTAGACAGACTCCACCAGGAAGGGTTTCCATAAAGAGATGCCTTTTCCTCAATGCTTTCTAAGCAGCATTTGCACAGACCTAGCCAGGTTTCAGCAGAGATTTGGATCAGCATCTCTGCGCTGGTAGCACTCAGACGGGCAGAGAGCTGTGTAAGTGGATAGGGCTGCGCTGAGGTCCAGAGCCACTAATGGTCTGCCCTCCGCGGCTCCACTTTTCATCCTGGGCAGCCCCGGTGGAGAGCTGAAACCCAAGACGTCCTCAAAGGAAGGCTGCCAGGGAATGAAGGAGTGGGCCACAGATATTCTGGGTGAGACGCTTCTCTGACAGGACTCTGGGGCGTGCTCCGGGTGCGTGCTCTGGGGCCCACCCAAGTGTCTGATAAGTCACCCATGCATTTGTCAGACTGACCTGTTTACTGAAAAGACACGGGGGCTGGGAGCTTTGAGGCGGTGCCAGGTGAACCAGTAAACGGCGAGGTGCCGTGTTTGCCCAGCCAGTTTGTCCAGCAGACACCTGTGAATCACCGTCTCTGCACCAGACACGAACAGGCAGGCTTCCGTAATTCATGCTCCCACCTCACAGCTGAAGTGCGGATGCTGAGACTCTGCATCTGCACCGGGCACAGAGGGACAGAAGGATGAGAGAACCCCGCCACTCCCGAGGGACTTTGTGCCTGATCTGAGCACTGTGAAACACGGGAAGGACGTGTTGATTGAGGAAGGGCACTTCGGACGAAGGGAGACCTGGCACCCTGGTTCCTTGAAGCATTCGGTGTGGCCGGAATCGCAGACAGAGTCAGATGCGTCAAGAGGTGAAGCTCTGGAGTGAGAGTTGCCCAGAGTGGGCTCGCAAGGCCAGGCCTGCAGAGAGTCCCTGGCTCCTGAGGGATCCTGCGTGGCGAGCAGGGCCCGCACCACCCAGGGGAGAGCGGCAGCCGCCCTCGGTTGTCCCGGGCGCAGACGTCGAGAACTAATTTTGCCTGGCACGTGAGCACATCAGAGCTTTTGCCTCAGTTTTCAAAATCATCATTTTATTTCCTGTAAAAGGACATTTAGTTCATTTCTAAATTTTTACTACTAAAATTTTTAAGTGACCCATTTTGTGTATGTGTTTGCCAAATTTGGAATGATTTCCATAGGAAAAGAGGGTCCTAAAGCTGAGGGTATGTGGGTCGAGGCATGCGGACACTTCCGTGGTTCTTTACCACATAGCCTCTGAAGGTTCCTTCTTATCCATGCAGCCACAGACCACGCGAGTCAGTGCCTTCACCAGCATCAGGTAGCTTACCGTCCGAGAAGTCACTTCAGTAGGTGACAGGTCATACCTGATTATTTCAGTTTGTTGACTAGTGAGGTCAGAGACTGACTACCTCCTGTGTTTGCTGAACTCGTTATGTTTTTCTTTCACGAGCTGTCCGTTCACATCACCGTGTCTCTTTGTGGGGAGGGCACATACTTCTCGTCAGCATGCGTGGTCTCTTCACACACTTGTCGGGTTCTCTCTCCGTCTTCCTTGTTGGTTATGTTGCAACAAATGTGAAGTTTTTCCTGTAGTCCAATCTGTTGGTAATTTACATCTTATTCTGGACTGTTCTATGCAGCTCTGAAGTCTCTGGTGGTCCTGCGCCTGATTCTGGAGCTCCTCGACCCATCCAGAACTTATCTCTGTTCACGGTGCAGAGGGAGGTTCCAACTCCAGTTTCCCCTCAGTGATCCAGGCGGTTTCAGGGAACAATCTCTCCTTTCTTCATTGCCTTGTGTGTTCGCTAAAGGCTCACTTGATCCGGTTACCCGCGTGGAAGATGTTGAGAATGCGATAAGGCCAGCACCGCAGGGGTTCAGCCAGGCGTTTAATCTGACCCTCTGGGCGGCCGCACACATTCCATGTCCCCGCAAACTGGCGGGGCTGCGTCTCTGCTCTCAGAACTGAGCCAAATGAGGGCCAGGCTGCTCGCAGTCCTTGTCGGGAGGGAAGCTGGACAGCACCTCCCTGCAGGGGCGGGGGCTCATCGGTGTGTCCCTCCACGGGCAGAGGCCTGACAGAGACCACCCACCGGGCTCCCACACACAGCCCAGGCTGGGGAAGGCCTGGCCTGTAGGGATGTCACGGTTCTGAGTGTCCCGTGCGGTCCCCACCCCCGAAATGGGGGTCTGTACCAGGCTCGGGTCAGAGACAGCGTGAGGAAGTTTGTGCTTAGCCCGTGTCAGAAAGACGCGCTGCCGTCAGCAGCGAAAGAGCACCTGCAATAACGCAGACCCGGGAGTGCAGACCCCGGGAGGCGCCCACTGCGGTGCGGTCACGTGCCCCCTCCGCCGGGGGCTGCCGGGGGAGGCGGGCTTGTGTCTGCTCACTGGTGCAGCCTCAGGGCCCCTTGAGGAGCCGACAGACTCAATGCCTCCTGCCTTTATGGGATGAAGGAATGGACGGACAGACAGACGGGCG
Organism: Tonatia bakeri; assembly: GCA_004024845.1. Taxonomy (NCBI): domain Eukaryota; kingdom Metazoa; phylum Chordata; class Mammalia; order Chiroptera; family Phyllostomidae; genus Tonatia; species Tonatia bakeri. The sequence continues at coordinate 170,171 of PVIA01000227.1, read as the reverse complement.
GATGAGTGGGTAAGTAGTCGCTGATTAAATGTGGCTGGCTTTCCCACACCTTCCCCAGCTGGGGTGCTTAAGGTTGGTGGTGGCAACTCTGTCTAAACTGTTGGCCTTTTCTCATTCATAAAATCCTGGATATTTTTGATTTAACATTATCCTCCTTTAGGACTCCATCCTACTTCCGGGCTTTATTTTCCAGTCACAGTCTTGAAGAGTCTTACAAACACCTTGGCTGATGTCAGAGTGAGCAGAAACCCCCACTCTGAAAAGCTCTGCAGGGTGATCAGTGTGTCTGCCATTCCTGGTCACACTGGAAATATCTCAGTTCGTGGTCACCCTTCCTTTCAACTCTCCGAACGCCTGGGATGTGGGGGAGCTGTTGGCCTGGAGGTTCGGGGGCCACTGGGAGCAGCTCTGTGCGCGCCTGGGCTCCCAGCTTCCTGTGCAGCCGCCGCTCCTTTCCCTGCTGACACGAGGCTGCTCCTCGCCGTCTTGCTGTTGCAAACCCCGTTTTCTCTGCCCCGGCACCCAGCCAGGGGCCCGTGCATCCTTCCTGCCCTTGCCCAGGCAGCCTTTCTCAGGGACGAGGCCCTGAAGCCGCCTTCTCCAACGCTGTGGGGAGCTGGTGCCCAGCGAGAAAGCACCCCACGCCCGGGGCTGAGAGCAGTGACTGTGTCGTCATCGTTCTGTGGGTCAGGCAGCTCGCATCTGTGTGCACAGCACGCTGGTGGGTCCACGGTGTCCGCACCCATGTTGGGCATTGCTGGCTTTCGACTGAGGGGACCAGGGTGCCTCTCATCGTGCAGCAGACTCGCCCGGGGGTGTTCTCGGGCTGGGCGGGCGTGCAGAGGACAAGGTCTCCAGGTGGCGGTGCTGCGGTGGGGTGTTCTCAAGTGCTGGCCCCTCACTTATTTGCGCGTGCGAGCCCCAGTCTTGCAGGCCTGTCCTGGGCCTTCCCTTGACCTCGGCTGGCATCTGTGTTCTCAGTTATTTTCCTTGGGACGTGTTGGCTGCCTGGCCTCTGAGTTTGGTGTCAAGAACATGAGGGTGGGGACCCTGAGGTGGGAAGGGGATATGCCACACAGGATCTCGGCTGCATGTCCTGAGGGCTGGTGCAAGCTGTCAGCCACTGCAGGGCCGGGCCCAGACCCGAAGGCTGCCCCACCGCCCCCTCACCCTTCGCCAGGCCCTGGCCTTCAGCTGGGCGTGGGCGGTCCCGCCAGCCTCGGCTCTGGCCCTTGCCCGAGGGGTCAGCACCGTGGGCCAGAGGGCTGCTCCTGGCCCTGCCCACGCGCCCGGATGTTGACGGGGCAGAGCTCCAGCGCCAGCCTCAGTGGATGGTCTCATCACTTTCACAATGATGACCCCGCAGCGTGGGCTGGTGGGGGCAGTGACCTCATTCCCGGCAATCCCGGGTCAGCTCCTGCCGCTTTCGTCTGCCTCTTTGAACCACTGAAATGCTTCTCCCTGTCGGGTACCTGTCCCACAGTTTCCAGCACGTCACATGCCTGTCCTGTGACGTGGTCAGGAGAGCACTGAAGTCAGAGGTCCTGGGGTCAAGGCCCTGCCCTGGCTCTGTTGCACGACCTTGGGCCAGCAGCCTCACTGCTCCAGGCCCGAGTTTTCCTATGTGCCTGGGACATGACTCCCCACCATGACCTGTGCAGTCAAGAATTTATGATCGGATCGCCCTGTGACTTGCCATCAGTGGACTTGTCAGTTTCATTACAGAACCATTTTCGTCCACATTGGCAGGGTTTCTGTCCCTTCTGGCACACGAGGCAGCCAGGCCTGCGTTTCCAGGAGGACGTGCCAGGGAGACAGCTGCCAAGGCTGCCCTGTAGATGTACGCCCTGCCCTCCCTGCACCTAGCTGGCTTGGGGACCCCGCTCTTGCGTCCACACCCACCTCTGCCCCAGCTCCCACAAGCACACGGAAACGGCTGAAAGCAAGCTCTCTGCCGATAAAACCAGCAGAGGCTTACAGACCAGTCAGCCCAGGAGAGGCGGGTCTGCCTCTCTACCCGAAGAGACTGAGAAAGGCTATTTGTGTGCTGCTGAGTCAGGTCCAGAGTGAAAGAAATACAGAGAAGAAGATGATTATGGTGTTTTTAAAGCCTACCCCTTCCTGCCCAGCCCGGGACAATATTTACAAAGCAGACGTGCAAACAAGCAGACCTTCTTTTCAGGTTTAAATGGCCTCGTGAGCCAGGCCTGCCAGTGCCCGGTCCGTGCCTGGCACTGTGTCAGGTTTTTAAAGAGCGAGTCTGCCGGCTGCAGAGCCTGTCCGCCCTCGGCGGTCACTGTGTGGTCAGGGAGCCTGGAGCGGGGCTGCTCTGCCCGAGGAAGGTGCATTCTCCAGGATGTCCCGTGCTGACTCGAAATACCTTTATTATTGTGTCATTTCAGTATGTACGAACATGAAACCGGTACAAGGGTTTTCAGCTCAGTGTTTGTATGCAACCATAAATGCAGACAGATTCACAAAGACCTGCAAACAAAGCTCGGACGTGGATGGAGCTGTTTGCCAGCATGACCTCAGCATCCCACATCCGGGCCCTGCTGTCGGGCTCCATGGGGAAAACTGCGTCTCTGCGTTTCATGTCTCGCTTGCTAGTGTCTGGTTCATTTGGTTTTGTGTGGGCAGGGCCGTGTCTGGGTTCTCAGTGGTCTTTACATCCTGCTGTTGAACACCGACCTCAGTCTGAGCCATGAAGCCCTCGTTTCATTTGGCCAGTTGCTGTACAAGAGAAGTTCTCGATATCTGACACCGGAACAAAACTCAGACGCTGGCTGATGGAATACTCTTGGTTGCATCTTGCTAATGAGGTTCATATAGTGCAACCAAAACATCCTGCAAAACACTGTCGGGGAGAGACTGGCATGTCCATTTCAACATGTGCCATGTGGTGACCTGGAGTTCCTGCCACTCACACTGCTTACTGCACAGCTTCCCAGAGGGCACCTGGAGGCATCGTTGCATCTCGGCTTAGTGCCAGGTGTTCATTTGTGCAGGTGACTCCGAGCAGCTCGTATTCCAGGGCCCCTGTGGATCCCTGGGGCTGTATCTGCAGGGGCTCTGGACCCCAGTTTTGACAGGTCTTCTGGAGGGGAGCCTGCGGCGAGCGTCCACATTGTGGGGTGACCCAGGGGAAGGATCTTCATGCAGGAGCCGGGAAAGAGCAACAGGGACTGGACTGATCCGTTGGATGATGTACTCAGTACGTGCTGACAGAGTTCTGTGTTTCCATCCGCCTTGCGTGGGGGGTGGGGAGGGCAGTGGCGCCATCAGGCAGACCTGCGTCCTCAGGCAGAGGCATGGGAGGACTGGGAAAGCTCTTAGGAGTTGCTTTCTGAATGGGGGTCTGAGCCCTGGAGGAGCAGTGTCCTCTCCCACACTGGTGTGCTTTCCACTTTTCCGTTTAACTGCCCTCCGGCCATTCCCAAGGATCGACTCCTGAGAATGGTAACAATGTGCCTCTTTTGAGAATAGTGTAGAGAATGTGCCGTCGACCCTGAAGGCCACTCCCTCGATAATGACATTGGGGTGCGTCCCCAGTCCCTTCCGAGGGTTTGATGGGTAGTCACCATCTGGACACCCAAGTTCGTCTGAAGTAGAGGAGCCTCGGTGTACGGCACAAGAACCGCATGCGGAAGGGAATGGGCGATCCATGTCCAGGACTGTGGGTTTGGATGGGAGAGTCTGGGGGGGCCGGACTTAACTCGGGGCAGGTGTGAAGAAGCATGGACTTGGGGTCCTCATGTGCCCTCACGGGGGAAATGAGGTGCGGTCCGGCCGAAGGCGTTTGGAGCCCTCTCTAGATGAGTGACAGGCAGACATTCTCCTACTCCCCTCCCAGGGCCCGAGAGGGTCTCACAGTGCGTTCACGGAAGCACTTCACTCATCTGGGAGAAACGGCCCCCTCCCGCCCCATGTTGGAGCGGGAAGTTGCCCTCCATAGCCTCCGTGTCACACGGTTGAGAACATACTGGCTGAACGTTCTCCTGCCCACGGACTTGTGACTGTGGGCAGACCCCTCGGCGTCTCTGCAGATCTGGTTCTCCCCTTGTGAAGTGGGTGGCGAGTGGCTGCCTGGCCCAGCCCCCAGACCTCACGTCTCGGGGGGAGACCTGGTGAGCCTGGGGTGCTACAGCTGCTCCCTTCACCTGGTGTGGGCTGCCTCCTCCTGGGCGCCAGGGAGCAGGGAGTGGGGCGAAGGCACAGTCCAGAAGCCAGACGAGAGTGCCACACACCAGGCCCCGCAGATGCACGACGTGCCAGACTGTGGGGTGCGGACCACGTGGCACGGAGGCCACGCCAGGTCCTCGCCGTGCCCATCTACGTGACTGAGATGGTCCGTTAGCGATGGGGCCTCACATCCTTCGGTCATGAAAGCGAGGCCGTAGATCCTCTCCAGATAGCGACGCCATGAGGGTCAGACGAGGCTCCGCGGAACAGTTGTGCGTGTGCCTGGAACTCAGTGGAGACTCACTGCGACTCTTTTGCTTCCTTCCTTTCTCACCTCCTTCCTTCTCCTTTCTTTCTGAGTCATAAAAACAAGGACTTAGGGTGAATATCCTCTAATTAAAGAGACTGAGTCTGTGCCTTAAGAAAAAATAAAAGACCTTGTTTTGTTAGAGAGAGAGGACTTGGAAACCTCAGGAAATGTGATTTTTTTCCAAGTAGGAGGGAAAGATTCAGATCTCTCTTTCTGTGGGAGCTGCAGGAGTTAAAGGCAAGATGATAAACATGTCAGAATGACTTCTTTATTTCTATTTATAATCCTTGCCATACAGCTCGGTGGATGGTGAGGTGCTTTTTCCAGCGTAGAAACTTTCCTTGGCCAGGGAAAGGCAAGAATAAATACTTTTCCTGGGATGAGTCCATTACCGGTGCCCTCTTTCCAATATTCTTCAAGATTGAAAGTTACACTTGAAAATGCAAGTGTGCTCCAGACGACGGCCGCACTCCTCAGCGAACCCGGCGCGATGCAGTGAGCAGTCAGGGCGGCTCTTCCTCCCGTCTACCAGCCTGGACGCGGGCGCTCTGTGTGTGTGGTGACCCTGCGGCGTGTGTCTGGTCTGGACAATGGGAGGGAGGGGACAGCAGCGTCTGGCCACACTGGCCCTCCCAGCAGCGCCCCTTGCCCCAAGTGCTTCCTTCTCTGGGTCACCGTCCGTTGGTGGCGAGGCAGCCAGACTGGGGAGGGGATGCGCTGACACCCCAGGAAATGGGCAGAGGAGGTGTTTGGATGTGACTCCTGCTCCAGGGCCTCCTCAGGAGGATGCTCGTGCCTACCAGAGGGGTCCGTTGCCCCCTGTCCTCCTGACCTTGTCTCTGCTTCTCCTGGGTCCGCCCTCCCTGCCCCACAAGTAAGCACGTCGCTGCCCCGCTGGCGCTGCAGCTCCTCCGGGAAGTGTTCCCCGGTCCCTCTGGATCTCAGCAGTCCATGCCTGGAGTCCTCCCCCAGCCCCCAGACCCCCTCCAGTGCTCGCCTCAGGCCGGGTTTTGCTCGGGTGTGGAGAGCTCAGGACAGGGTGTGGGGACAGAAGAACAGGCGCCCTGCACCTGCCCGGCTTCCAGTGTGGCAGGACTAGGTGACTGACTTGTAGTGTGGTTAGGAACCTGCCACACACGCTGACTGCAGGGGAGGAACTAAGCAAGGCAGAAGGGATGGCTCTCTCCTCCCGTGACCTCACTAGACAGATACTACTTAAAGGTCTGAAGACAGTGTGGAGAAATCTGTTGTTACATTCCCCTTTGGAACATGTACATTGCCTAGTTCCAGAGAAGAATGGAGCTGGCTGACGGCAAAGGCTCTACAGTGAGGTTGTTCATGTGGAGAAGCACACAGGAGGCTGTGCAGAGGGGGACGGGGCTGCACGGGTGCTGCATCGGGCGGGATCACTCCGACGGCCCCGGCCTGGGCCCTGAGCCCGAGGCACTTGTCACTGGAGAGAGGAGAGTGGAGGGAGCGCGTTAAACAATCGGGCATGGCTGACGGGAGAACACCGTTTTCATAACCGATGCATGCCCAGGGGCAGAGGGCACTGTGGGGAGACTCAGGGTGGCGTGCGGTGCGGCCGGACACGAGGGAGCGAGTGCTTGTTGCGAAGGTGAGCTCAGGCCCGTGATTTAGGAGACTGGCAGCAGATCCTGGCTTTGATTTCCAGTGGTTGCGTCTGGTCATTTCAGAGATAATTTTGCTGCTTCTGGGTCAGTTTTCAGGTAGTACTTGATTTTTCACTGAGGTTGAAGGATCAAGGGGGTCCCTGCCCCTCGGGGGCCTGCGCCGGCTCCAAGTCTGCCTGAGCGCCAGCTTCTGCAGTCGCCAGGGCAGAGGGAAGGGGCGCCCCGGGGCACTGCTGCTCACGTGTCAAGTCACATGACCACGCCTGGTTTCACACTCACCCTGCTCCTGCAGAGTGGCGAGTCAGTGTGTTTGTGGCTGGTTTTCACTTTGGTACAGTGCTGTTTACTTGACATTGTTACTGGCCCCCAAAGGGACGTGAGTGTTTCTACTCTGGTGCCAGCTGCGTCTGCGCCACAGCAGATGCCCGGACGTGCGGCCACAGGGAGCACTGACCTGATGCTGGCACCGCAGGTCCGCCCCCGCGGTGGCAGGGAGCCGCCCTGCTGCCAGGGCACCGATTGCTGGCGGCCGCAGAGAGAGTAGAAGGACTGGGCCTGGGGCTCCCAGAAGCAGAGCTGGGCTGATGTGTCCCGTCTAACGTGGGGGCAGGAGGAGGGGAGAGGGAGCAGTTGCCAGCCTTCATCCCGTGGCCAGAGGTGTCCCGCAGAGGGCGTTGCAGTCACTGATGAAGGGACTTGCCTGCAGAGACCCGCGATCCATGGTCCACAGTCCACAGGAGGCCGGCTCCTGTGTCTCTTCCCAGGGTGCACTGCAGAGCGGGGGCACAGCTCACAAGAGGTCACCCTGTGTCTGCAGAGCCCCAGTGCCCAGTGGTTTTCTCTGGTGGCTGAAGCCAGTCTGGCTCCTCCACCCGTCTGTGGCTGCACCAGGTCACACATCTCGCTAAAGCCATGTTCCGAGTTTCCACAGGCTGTATCCATAAAAACTATTAAACAGCTCACCCAGCCAGTTCTTTCCAGAAATACGCACTCCTTTTTGTAGAAGTGGAGGGTTATGTAACTCAGAAACGGGCCCCGCCCATTCTCCCTCCTTGCCCCAGTGCCACGGCGGAAGCCACGGAGGAGCCCAGCCTGGCGCCCCACAGCCAGGACCGTGGTTCCACCGCGGCAAGGCTGGGTCCCATCTAGAATGATGGCCACACCTGGGGTGGCCCCGGTGTCCTGCTGGATCGGCTGGCTTTGGCTTACCGTGCTCAGGAGGCTGGTGGCTGCAGTTCCGAAACTGGTTTTCCTCCAGGATCTTTGCCACACCCACTTACGTCTAGGTTGTGAGGGAAAGTCACATTTCCATCCACCAAGGCCACCGGTGTCAGGTTCCGATAACCCTCCTTCCCCTCTGGAGCCCTTGACAGGAAACTGGGGTGCTCCTTCTTTGGAATGGTGGGCGAGAGTTTGTGTTTCAAGGGGAGGAATCGGTCTTGTTGTGAAGACCCCACCCACACAGATGGACAGGAAGGGACGGGGGATATGTGTTGAGTGGTCACTGGTACGTCTTTATGTTGTTTCATTGACCCCATGGCAGTCCTGCAGAGACAGGCCTCCGTCGGCCTGTTTTGTGGACAAGGACTCTGAGGCCTGTTCAAGCTGAACGGTGCGGTCGCTTGGCCACAGCAGCACAGAGTCGGGACTCGGGCAAGTCCAGACCGACCCCCTGGGCTTCCCCATGTGGCCTGAGGACTGGATGGAAGGCACCCTACCCTGCCTCGCACCATGAGGGTGGGACAGGGGAGCTTCCGGAAGCCTCTCTCTTGCTCATTGTGAATCCTTCCTTTCTGTCGGGAGCCACGGCCCCTGTTCAGGACCTGTCCAGAATTCCATGGAGCTGGGCAGAAACATGCCGCCCTCTCTCTTCCCTGATTGATTTTCCCTTATTTAATCTGGAGCTCTGCTGGGCAGTGCCGTTCCATGCCGGTGCTGTTACCCAGACTGGCTGGGGGAGAGTGGGCAGCCTGTTTCTTATAAATACCTCGAGTCACATGTCTTCCCAGCTGCCAGAAATACTCACGCAGAGCCCAAGTCCTCCTTCCTCTGGACTGCATAAATTTCCCAAGGGCTGGCGGAACAGTGCATCCTTTGTATTCAGAGAGTCTCGTGCTCTCATGGGGGCTTCCTATCTCAGGAACGTGGTTTTTGACCAGTCAAGGCCCTTTCCTCAGCCTGCTCGAACTGTGGTTCTCACCGTCAGATGCGGGGAGGGTGGACCGGGGAAGGGCGGTCAGGAGGGCTGGTGCAGCCACGCACTAGCTGTGTGACCCTGCACAACTCCCTACGTTTTCTGAGCCTCACTTTCCACGTCTGCAGAATGGGATGAGGATAGTTGCTGAAAGCACAGGCTGAAGAAACTGATGTGCCTGGATGTGCTTCCAGGGACTGGAGCACTAGGTGCTCTGGACAAGTTCCTCACCGTCTTGCAAATGCAGTATTCTCACGGACAGAGTGGAGGTCACCACAGTGATGAACTGAGTGGCTTTTTTTGCACAGGAAGTGAACTAAGACGTGGGAACAGGTAGGACAACTTTGGGCATAAAATAAATGCTGGCTGTTTCTATTATATTGTTATTGTTCTCCAGCTTGCAAGGTGGCCGTCAGGTTCAAATAACCTAATGATGTGAAAGTGTCTGATACGGAGTTTGGAATATAGTAGGCGCTTCAGAATAGTTGATTTGTTCTTCATCGGAAGGATGCACAACCTCCGATGAGGCAGCAGTGAGCAGGAGCTGCTCCGTTTCTGGGGGCCTGCTCAGCCCACGTTCACTGGGCACCCACTGTGCCCCGGGCTCGGGGCTGGTTGCCCAGGGTCCGCAGATGACGGAAGCCCGTGCCCCGGCTCCCTGGGGCCATCGTCTCACAGACCGTCCAGTGGAGATGGCTCGGGGGAGCCCAGAGCGGGGAAGACATCCTCTCTGGCTCCTCGTGTTCAGAGAGTTTGACTTCCGTCTTGGTCCCAGCAGTAGGGTCTGTGGCCGACCTGAACGTCGAGCAGAGGCCCCGTTGCACAGGGTTGCCCATCCTCAGGGGAGGGGCGGGGGGAGGCCGCACAGGGAACAGCAGGGGCCGTTCTCATTTTAGAAGGATGTCTGGCGGGCGCCTGGGCTGGGCGGAAGAAGGCAGGTAAGGGCCGGGAGCCCCACTCAGAGGTTTTCCCGTCAGTCAGGTGATGGTAACAGGGCCCGAGGTCGAGGCAGATTCCAGAGGCATGTAAGAGACGGAGCAGGTGGTCCTCCGGAAGACGGGGCTGCCGGTCGGCAGGGGTGACGCTGGGGAAGTGGGGGTGTGCACATGAGGGCTTCTGGGCAGAGGACTACGGGCTCCTGCATCCCTCCAGAACATCCTCTCCTGGGCCACCTCTGACCTGCCGTGGCTCTGGGACCAAGGCGGGGCTGCGAGGGGTGCTGAACTCACTCAAGGTTCTGCTGTGGGTGGCAGATTCCTGAAGGGGGCTCTGCGGGAAGTCCCCGGGGGGCTGCTCTGACTCAGCCGGGGACTAGAGGGGTGCAGGTCAGCAGCTGGGTCAGGGGAGTTCTCCTGCTGTAGAGACCGCCATGCTGGAGGGCTCCTGTTCGCCCCTGGGCACGGGAAGCGCGACCCGCCCGGGTTCCTTTGCCACTCGGTTGTCGCGTCCTCAGGCCTGGGTCCAGCGAGCGCCCCTGCACCAGCCCCAAGGTCAGAATCGTGAGAGTGCCCCTCTGTCCAAACCTGGCCTGTCGAGAACCTGGTGCCTCCGACGGCCCCTGGAGAGGGTTGGTGCTGACTCAGGCTCCCGACAGGACTGGCACCTCGACGCTCCTCGTGACTGCCGCCTGATTCGGGGCGGTCCTTGACACCTGGGTCCCACAGCCAGTCCCAGCGCTGGGCCAGGGCCTGGCTCCCCGGGAGAAAAGTGTGGCTGCTGGCTGAGTGCGTGCGCCTCCCTGCAGACCGTCCGTGGGGACCGCCACCAGGCCCTTGCAGAAAGTGAAGGTGATGTGACTTCTCCTGGATGCAGTCACAGCGCTGTCCCTGTCCAAGCCAAACCCATGCCAGGCAGCAGGTTTCTGAAACGGGAGCTGAGGTCCCCTTGGTGTGCGGACGGAGAGCCTCCCCAGGCTCTGCTGGCTTTTGCTTGCGGGGACTCTGCGTGCAGAAGCCCGTCTCTTTCCTAGACTTCCCGCTGGAAGGACCAACCGCAGGGGCTGCGGACAGGCCGGGAGCAGGGAGCTCTGGCCCGCCCTGCGCCAGCAGCGCCAGAAGCTCCGTGAGAGGCCGGCCTCGGTGCCCGCAGTCGCAGCTGCTTGGCTCCCGTCTGGTTCCGTTCCCTCCCTTCCCGTTGTTTGTGGCACAGGTGAGGACGTCGCCAGGGTGAGCGCTGCCCCCCGCCCGAGGTGCCATTTGGTTTCTGTGCCTCAACTGACTTCCATCTGCCGCCTCACGGGGCACCTCGCTGCCTGGCTTCTGGAACAGATGGTTAGGAGCGGGCGCCAAGTCTGGGGAGTCGACAGACACAGGGGGAGCCTGGCACCGGGCGTCGGGGCGGAGCGCTGCCTCGGAGCTGCAGCGGGTCAGCTGGCCCTGGGCAGCGGCCCCCCCGCCGGGCTGCAGCAGTCTTGCACATTAACACAACAACAAGGTTCGAGTCTTTCTTGTGTGGATCTGAGTGAGGGAGCTCAGGGTTCCAGGAAGGGAGCTGCAAGCCACGTGAGTTCCCCCACTGAAGTAAGAGCATGTTTGTGTTTGCTCCTGTGGGGAGCCGGCTGGCACGGTTCTCCAGACGTGTGTGTGTCAGTTCCTGTTAAACACAAGTCATTCTGTCGATGGTGGGCAGCTTCAGACTTACTTGGAATCCCCTGGGGTCCCCCAGGGGTCAGCCAGGAGCAATGCATCCCCTGCGCAAGGGCCTTGGGAGGTGACCGCGTCACCCGTGATCTGTCCAGGCACCCAGGGCTGGGCCGCTCTCCGAGAGGCCCACCTCCTCAGGGCCCGGGAGGTTCCCCATCCTCTTCCCTCCCCCGCCCTCCCATCCCCTGGGCAGTCCTGCTCTGGGACCGGCCGTGAGAAGGTGCGATTTGCCATCTCAGCTCTGACGACATGGCCCTGGCGAGCCGTGGCTGAGTGAACCTCCGTGGGCTGCACCATGTGGAGAGAGGGGGGTTGGTCATGTTCAGTGAGCTCTGTGTTTGGACCAAGGTTGAGCTGAGGGCCCTCCAGAGGGTGGAACGGTGGACATAAGGAAAAGACCCCGACCCTCCCGACCCTCCCGAACACCTGCCAGGTGCCCAGACAGCCCGCCCGGCACAGGGACGCTCGCACCCGCCTCGAGGCGCAGATCACACAGACAGAGACAGCTGAGAGCCACGGAACAGAAACGTGACCCCCAGTGACCTGCGTGCTCCCTCCTATGGGGCCTTTCCTTTGGGCCCAGGGGCAGTTAAGTGTCATCTTGCTTACCAGCTCTGTGAAGGCGCACCTGGGGCCCCGAGGATGGAGGTGGCGTGTGTGGGTTGCACCCTGGGCGACCACAGCCGGCATTGGTGAGTCCGGGACTGCTCCGGCATCCCGGCAGCTGGTCCCCCGCGCCTAGGTCTCCCAGCCCCCACTGTGGTGGCTCCACCTGCTCTCGGTCTTTCCTTGTCTGGGCCTCCAATCTATCCTCTAGGGGCTGGTGGAAAAGGCCCCAGGCAAGCCACCTCTGTCAGAATCTCCGCTGTCGTCCATGCATCTGCCCTCAAGGATCTGTGCTCTCTTCCTGTGACCCAAGCAGAATTTCCCCAGCATCTTCTGCTTCAGACCCTCAGCCTCCCACCCTGTGGGTGTGTGGAGCTGCCTGTGTCCCAGCCACGCACAACACTGTGACCCAACACACCGGGTGCTTCCGGTTCTCACTGGGTTGGGGTGGGAGAGGTGTGTGCACCTGCCCCCTTCGCCTGCAGCACTGACAGTGGCAGCCTGGCCCAGCTGCCCTGGACGGGGAGTAAGCCCCGTCGCACTGTCTCATCTCGCTGGCTGGAGTTCACTGAGACTCTGAAAGGCCATCACGACCCAGGGAGGACTCCTCCAGCCTCTCTGAGCAGGGGAGGGGCGTTAAACGTGCGTGGTGAGCAGAGCCACTGGAGCGGGTTCAATGTTAGCCCAGCTCAAAAAGCGACCCACCTCTTTGGGCCCAAGGGAGGAGCAGGCTGGCCTACCTGTAGACTGAGCTTTCTTCAGGTTGGGCTGGGTCAAATGATGTTCTGGCACATTCTTCAGCAAGCTATTACCATACAGCCTGACTACAGTGGCTCTTGAGTGACGTGGGGAGGAGGAGCCGTCGGCCCGCCAGACCGCACACATCTCCTCTCATGGGCCGGTGTGGCAAACCCGTGACACAGGCGTGGGAGGGCTGGGCGCCCTGTGCACAGATGGTGACAGTCCTGCGGGGTGGCCTGCTGGGTACTGGGCGGGCGCCGACCTGTGCTATGTGTGCTTGTGGGCTCACCTGAGAACTCGCACAGCACACCTATGCTGGCCTTCCCCTCACCTATAAGTGGGGGGACCAAGGCTCGAGAGACCCAGTGGCTTGTCTAAGGACCCCCACGGGGGGTCAGCATGAAGCGGGACTAACATGCCTAATTCCTGACTCCCAGGCCCAAGACCTCTGCCTTACCCTCGAGAAGCAGGCTCTATTTTTTCTTGTTTTTGGACATGTTAATAAGAATTTCCAGGACGGGGCTGGGCTGGGGTGGCCTCCGTCTGACCTGTGTTCTGAACCGTTCCAGAGCTGAGAGGCGGCCAAGCCGCAGCATCCAGGGCCAGAGTGCAGACGGTGAGCAAGGCCACTGTGCCGCCCGCTAGCACCCGAGGAGAGAACAACAGCAAGACAGCCGGCGCCTCCATCGGTCGCGTCCCGCCAGGGCTGGGTCACTGGCCGCACAGCGGGCCGGGGCCTCGGTGTCCCTCGGATCAGAGGAGCAGCAGGACACAAAGGTGACTCCTTGGGCCGTAAGAATGCTTCCACTTCCCCCCGTGAAGGGCCTGCGACAGCCTCCCAGGAAGTTTCCCATCATTCGCACCTGTTCCCATCCAGACAGCTGAAACTACGGGCAAAAACCACCATTGCAACCTGGGCTTCTTACTGTGGGACACGCAGAGACTCACCTTCCGAACGCTGCCTCCAGCACCTTGGGGGACGCCACCCTGCACGCCTCTCCGTTCTCCTAGCAGCGTCTTCCCGTGGCTATCCTTCCTTCACTGTTGCCCAAGCCCCTCCCGTGTGCTCTGTCCCTCTGCCTCCGGCGTCGGAGGGGAGTTCAGAACACACGAGATCTTGCCTCCCAAGACCTTGCACTTCACCCAGCGGTGCGTTCTCTGCACAGCTTCGAGCTTTGCTCTATTTGTGAAATTTGTTTGCTGTCAAGTTACAGTTGGGACTGTTTGCTGTCTGCGTGGGGCTCTCTCCGAGGGGGGCTCTGTGGTTCCCCCCAGCCTTTCTGGGGCATCGTTATGTCAGTGGCCCTGGGCTCTGGGCGCTTCCAGGCCCTGGCGCAGCATGAGCGGAGGGCAACTCAGTGCGGCCTGCTGAGCTTTGCCAACATCGTGCAGCACTCCACGGTGACAGTGAGGGTGGGCATTCCAGGCTTGAGTGTGGGAACTGGGTGGTTGCTTCACGGCACAGCCCGCTGCTTGCTCAGGGTGGGATTGGCAGAGAACTAAGGTCTGACCTTGCGCTGTGGTCTCTCGGCTTCTACGTTATGCAGGCCTCACATCACAGAGCACCTGCCTTTCGCTAATCTTACATAGTGTGTGCCAGTCATAGGTACAATTGGGCCAACAGAAGGAATGCATTTGGCCTTGGTGGCTAGAATGTGGATGTCTTTAAGTGTGGTGTTCCCTCTCCAGGTGCTTCCCGGCTGGCCCCGGTCTCTCCGCTACTGGCCGCCTCTCCCTCAGCCTCCCTCCTCGGGTCCTACCTGCCTCTTCCCACGTGGGCTTGAGTTGCCACTTCCTGTCTAACCTGCATTCTCATTTCACCCTTACAGTAACTTCTCAAAGACTATTCTGTAGGTGAGGAGACCGAGGCCCACTTCGGAGGCCATGGCCCTTGTCCAAGCTCCTGCAGCAAGGAGCAGGGCTGAGGGGACCTAGTCTGTCCAGTGCCCCAGCCCTGCCCTCCCACCCATGGTGCGGCCGCCGGCACAGCCGTGTGCCCTGTGCTGCACTGCCGCTCTGTGCTGGCCAGGGCCGGCTCTGCCCTGGGTGCGGAGAGGGAAAGGCATGGTCCCAGCGATGACTTCTTGTGTTTGTGCACCTGTGTGTCCGTGTGTGTCAACCTCCTCCGCGGGGCAGCCAGGCCCCAGAGGCCCCCCGCACCTGCCCCGGTGGTGGTGACACGCGGTTCTGGGGGTCCAGGCAGCTCTGCTCAGAGGGCCCTGCGTGTGACAGCCCTGTGCAGGCCGGGCTGTCCGGTTCGGGCCGGTGGCCGGTCACTGCTACACATGCCTGCCCGTACTCTTTCTTCGTTCCACATTCCTGCTTGCCGTTTCCTCAGCGTTTTGCAACTTAGTTTCTTTCATGTTCCTCTGCAGGCCAAGTCCTGCTCTACCTTCCGGCTGTAATTACTGGAATAAGTGACCACAGCTCCTGCAACAGCCTGTGCTCAGCCTTTGTCTCGTGCAGCGAGGGCCGCGCCCAGCACGGAGTGCAAGCCAGGCCTGGGGTGTCCCTGAGGCGTCCTCCCGGTTCGCGAGCTGCGATTTCTCTGCCACAGCTGAGGCCAGCCCGGGGCTCCGTGGAGTGACCTCAGGGATGTCTGGTTTCTTTCCGGAGATTCCCAGCAGCTTTTCCCTCCCATGTTGGAGGTCTGTGCTAACCAGAAACAAAAACACCTTTATTTGTTAGTTTTGTTAGCTGACCAGGAGCCTGTGGGCTGACTAATGCTGCTACCTGGTAAGGTGTGATGGACCCAGGGGACCGTTACAAGCTGTGGTCATGGGACTGGGCTGCACTGTTCTCTCCTGAGGCTGGTTCCCTCACCTGTAGAACAGCAGCACCTTAGCTGCCTTGTACTCATTCAGTCACTCAGCAATTGTGAGTGTGTGATGCATTTTTGTGCCAGGCTCAGGACTGGCCTCCCAGGAAGTTCATGTCCGGAGGAGGTAAATCAAGAGGCAGCTACAACACGGGGGCCGTGCTAGGTTTGAGAATCACGTGTATAGGGCCAATGACCCCGCCTTCCAACCCGGAGGAAGGGGACCTGTGGGAGACAGGCAGCCTCAGGAAGGTGGTGGGGGCCCGGGGGGTTGGTCCAGGCGGGAGGCGGGAGGCAGGAGTTGGAGGAGCTCCCTTGGCGGTGCCGGGGCACAGGCAAGGCTGTGAACTGCAGAGCACAGCACCAGCAGGAGCCATGGGGACAGAGGGGCTCAGCAAGAGCAGCGGGATGGATGAGGATGGGAGGCCCACGAGGACGCCTCTCCTGAAGTGTCCAAGGTTGCCAGCAGATGGAGTGCAGCGGGTTCGGGAGACTGCACCGTTTCTGAAACCAGCAACCCCTCCAGTCTCTCGGGTGGCACAGGGTCTCGTGAGAGGGCTGCTGTGGCCTGGGCTAGTCCTGTTATTTCCGGAATTGAGCTGCAAGTGGTGGTCAGGAAGAGATGACCTCTCCGAATGGGTCCCACGTGGACAAAACCATGGAGGGGCTGTGAACACCCCAAAGCCAGGGTGGGAGTGTTGGGGTCTCTGAGCAGAGAGCTGTGGTGCTGGATGTTGTGAGGGTCCTGTGCTGGGAGACTGGTGCTGAGCTTCGGGGCCCAGGTGGGCCCGAGGCATGCGGGCCTCCAGCGTAGCTGCTGGCTGCAGGGCTGCTGCGCGGGTGGCAGTGCCACATGCCCCTCCCACCCTCCTCTGCAGCTGCTCCGCCCAGGGAACGGAAGGCTGAGAGGCGGCAGAGTGACAGTGGCCTGGGTGAGACAGAGATAGAAAGAACTCCTTGGAACGGTTCCATCATTGTCCTTCAAATGGTTCTGCTTCAGTGTCACCTGCTCCGGCCACCAGGGACAAGAATGTGTCTGCAGGAGCCACTACCCCTGCCCGGTGTGTACCAGCAGTGTGGTTGGCGGGTCTGCGTTTGTTTGGCAAAACCAGGTTCAGAAGCTTTGCCCTTCCCGTATTTAGCCGCGTATCTATGGTGCAAAATTACATGGCCACGGTCATGGCCGTGAGCAATCCACTCTTTGATCTGGGCTGGCTCTGAGTCACTTCCTCACTCCCTGCCTCAGGTTTCCAAAGCATCGTTTAAAATAGATTGTGTGCGCACATGTGTGGCTTCTGACAGTGTTGTTATTGCTTAAAAGAGGGATCTCTGTGCATTTTGTAAGATTCAAAATCTTACAAAATCTGTAAGATTATGTTTTTTGGACTAAAGAAAGAGTGGAATCCTCGTTGCAGAGAGAGCCAGCACCCACCTTTCCTAGCCTGGTGTTCAGTGTGCGTGGCAGTGCAGCTCCGCCCCCCGCGCCCCCCCCCCCCGTCCCGTCTGTGTCTTTCCTGTGCTCTCGTGAACCTCATCTAAGTCCACCCCCCTCAGCCCTGTCACCCTGCCTTTGCTCCTATTGTCCCCTCTGCCTGGAATGCCCCTGTCACAGCTGACCATTGACCTCTCGAGGCGGCTGCAAGGCTGATGTGGCTCCCCGAAGACGAGCCTGACACCCTGGTTTACGGGTCGGAGGCATCTGTGGAGACGTTGTGGACCTGCGGGCACCCTGGGTTCTTGTGGGCTCCCCTTCCTTCGGGACCTTGGGGTGTGGGGATGCACCCAGCGTGGTCTCCCTTCTCCACAACCTCATCCTCCCGGCCTCACCACGGGCTGCAGCTAGCCCACGCGGTCAGGGCCCAGCCCCGACTAGAGCCGGGGAGTTTCTTTTTTCGAAAAATAAAATAAAACTTAGGCAAAAATGGAAACAGCTACATAATCACTTTTAAGTGTCCTTTTAAAATGTTGAGTTCTTTGTTGGTTGGGAAACATCAAAACAGGCCATGTCTAACTTGGTGTGCTCGTAAAAGAGGTCACACTTGATATATTTAGAGAGGAGACAGAGGCGATTTTTTGTATTAGGTTTTTCTCTATTTTTCTTTTTAAACCAGAGAGAGCCTGGAAAATTCCTCCACCCTCTCCACGGCTGGTGTGTTTTCCTGGCCTCACGGTGCTGGTGCAGCCGTCTGGTTCCCAAATTGAGGGTCAGGTGCGCCAAGCTTTGTCTGACCTTGAGTGCTGCTGCTCTCTCTGCGAGAGAAGGGGCATCTTTTCCGGTCTGGTGTCAGGAACGGGCAACGGAGGGCAGTGCTCCGAAGAGGAGAAGAAGGTCTTTCTCTGCAGCAAGTTATGGCAGGGAAGAGGAAAATGGTCTTTGCCAGCCTCTAGCTGAGTCTGAGGGTTGTCTGTTTTTTGTCCTCTGCTCCAAAAGCAACCGTGAGCACGGTAGAATGTTGTGAGGGTGTCACGGGAAGGAGGGCTCAGTGACACAGGACTCATGGCAAACAACTTGGAAACCACTGTCAACGCGTCTGCTCTGTGGTCCCGACCCCTTGGTGTGCGGCCCACCAGGGCCTTTCTCTCTCCCCGGGCTCTGCCGGTGGTCCCCCTTCCCACTCCTCCATCTAGCCCACTCCCCTCCCCTTGTCCTGGGTCTGGTGTCGGCTTTTGTGCCCATAGTTTCACTTTCCAACCAGCGGAGTTTTCAGCAAAGGGCTGTTACCTGGACTGTGGCCGTAGGAAGTTTTAAGTCATGCTTTTATAACAAGCCCAAATAAGAGGGTAGTATTGTAGGGAATAAGCCAAAAAGTCCTAGAGGAATTTCTGAGTCCTATTCTGGAATGGCTATTTCCACTTTATCCCAATCCCCTGCCCCCCACCTCCAGGGCTGGCCCAGGAATCACTGTCCCCTTCCTTGGGGACAGACCCAGCAGTCCCTCTCTCCCTGCAGCCCTCAGCTGGCTGAGGTCTAAGGGACGGGTGGGGTTGCTGCATCTAGACTGGTGCCAGCTCTCCCGACAGCCGGGCCCCTCAGGAGCCTGGGTCTGTCTCGCGGGCTCTGCACCGTAGAAACAGCAGACCGTTGACCAGACACTTGGAGGTGCCACAGGTGGGGGCGGGGGTGCTGCACCAGACCCCAGGCTTGACAGGACGGGTGGGTGTGCAGATGGAAGGGATGCAGAGAGAAGTGGGGGCTGTATTAAATGAGGGCAGGGGGTGTCCCAGGCTCCCTGGAAGAGGCATTGTGATGGCGAGGCCTAAGAAAATGTCAGCATGTCTGTCGGCCAGCCTGGCCTGGAGCATGTCCCATAGTCCCACAGGCTCCTCCTCATCTTGGCCCCCCCACCCCTGTCCCCGTCCCCAGGGGTTTTGGAGCCCAGGAGACGCAGGGCCACCAGGCTCACATAGCAAACTTGGCTGCAGTGCAGAGGCCCAGTGGCAGCCGTGTCACTGCCCCCCAGGAGCTGCAGCCGCCCTGCTGGACCTCCTGTGCCCGACTCTGCCCGACTGCGGCCTCCCCTTCCCATCCGCCTCCCTGAGGAGGAAGCGCCCAGACACGTCGAGCATCGAAACCGAGCGTTCTCGTCTTTACAGTGTTATCAGTGCTCATGTGATTTCATTCACGTGCCAGCTGGCGAGAGCAGTGTGTGGTGTAGACGGGGGCGGGGGGTGCTAATGTTCCCCCCGCCCCCCAGTGGTTCGCCCGCGCCCAGGACCGTCCGCGTGCACACTGGTCCCTCGCCGCCTTTGTCTGTGCTCCCCATCTGGCCTACCGCCTTCTCTGCGCACCTGTCCTGGTGCGAAAGCAGTTTTCCCACTGAGCTCTCAGCTGTGGCTCCCACCCTGGCCCCTCCCACTGGGCCTGTGTGCCGCTCTGTGCTGTGGCAGCCCCAGGTTCCCCCGCTGTTCTGCGCCCCAGACTCTCTGCTGGTGCCAGTCCTGCCCATGGTCCCAGGCCAGGTGCAGTGCCTTGTCCCCTCCTGCCTTTGGTTGCACTGAACTCCCGGCACGTCTTCTGGTCCCTCTGAGAAGCCCTCTTCCTTCAGCCTTTCGCTGTGGATCTCACCCCCTCGCTCATGGGGAGGCCCATCGGGGCAGAATCCCCCCATGACTTATTCTCGTGTTCCTAGGACAGAGCCTCCAGCACACACCTTCAGTCAGCGGTAACCGGTGTTCGTTCAGTTCCTTGCAATCCAGGGAGTTCCTCCTGTGGATGCGAAGTGGAATTCCCACTTTACAGAGGAGTCCACTGGGGTTCCAACAGGTGGGCAGCTTGCTTTCAGCGACTCGGCTGGATGGAGCAGAGCGACGGTGTGGCCCTGGGTCGGCCTGGCTCCAGAACGCTGCCCGCGCCCGAGCCCTGGTGCCCCAGGGCTCCATGGGTGTTGGGGCTGCAGCACTCAGGGGTGGGCCTGCCCTCAGCATCTCGGTCTGCAGCGTAGCTAGAACGCGGAGGCAGTGGGATTGGGTGGGGCTGAGGCCTCGTCCCAGGAGAGGCAGAGAAGCAGGGGATGGGCATGGGGGTGGGGAACCACCTCACTGAGGCGACAGGCATCTGAAAGCTCTCTGTCCTCCATGAGGAGGCCCAGAACTGTGGGTGTGGAGTCGCTCTCCCAATGCTCGTCTGCTCCGGCTTTCTGTTTGTCTGGTGTCTGTGCTGCCCCAGTGAGCCCCGGGCCTGGCACTGAGCACGTCGCAGGTCTTCCTTCATCCTGTGCTAGGGAGGGACTCCCAGCCCCACCGCAGCTGAGGAAACAACTGTCACTGAAGAGGAAGTGACCACCCCAGGCCGCAAAGCTGGTACGGCGGGGTTGGCACTGCAGGCCGAGTCCCTTTGGATTTCCTCCTCTCAAGAAGGTGGAGAGCAGAAAGCGGGTACAGTGTCAGGACTTCAGACAGGGTCGGATCTCCCCTGAAAGGGGTGTGGAAGGCTGTGTGCAAAGCGGGGCTGTTACGTGGGAGGGGCTGCCAGGCGGGCGGGGTGCATGATTCCCAGGGGCCGGGGTCCCAGGACGGCCAGGCCCGGCCTGTCCCTCCTGGGCCTGACCCCGTCGGTCTGTTGTCTGCGTTCTCCTTGGCACTGCCCCTGGGATGGTGGCAACTCGGCCACATGTTGCAATGTTTGTTTGGGTTTTCTGGAAGCTCCTTGAAGTTGGAATGGAACATCTGCCTGGTGGTTCTGAGATGCCTCGCACCCGCCGCAGGCCTGGCTCCTGCAGTCGACGGAGGAGTAAACAGGCTGCACGGGGCCACACTGCCCGATTGTGGGGGCACCAGCCTGAGGCAGGGGAGGCAGCTGTGGCCCTGCAGTGCCCGAGTGTTTGCCCAGGTGCCCTGGACAGCCAGCCCAGGCTGCGGGGGCTAGGGCTGCCTAAGGGGGAGCCCCAGGGGGTCTAGGCTAGGAAGCCAGGGCTGTTTTATGTTACACTGGAAATACCAGCAGGCTTCCTGCAGAGGACGGAGACCAGTGGTCAAGAAAGGAGCGGGCTTGGCAGCCGCCTGGCTCCCCGCCGTGTGGCCACCCTGCCTCATCTCCATTAGCTCAGAGAGCAGCTTTTTCTGCCTCCACCACAGTTGGGGGAGACCCTTGGGAACACTGGGCTGCTGTCCCAGAACATGGGGTCATGGCCAGGGGCACCTTAGAGCCCCTCCCTCCTCGTCCTCTTGTCCTGTGGGAGGGAAGGCTGTGCCCGGCAAAGGGGTGGCTGCAGCACAGCTCCCGCTGACTGTGGCCGTGTGGGGCTCGGGGCCTGAGTTACCAGGTTTTTAGATTTTTGAGTGAAGTTGGAAATTCATATATTTGTTTGAAATTTCTCAATTTCTGAAACGCTTAAAAACATTATGCAGGCTGCACTCCACATCTGCAGGCCAGATGTGGTCCCCAGGCTGCCAGTTACCGACCTCTGCCCGTGGCCTTCCGGGCCCAAGGCCACCAAAGCAAGGGTCCCCTTGCTCCTGATGGGGTGGAGGTGGGGTACAGGGGAGGTGTGAGGAGGACCCCAAAGTCCGCAGGCAAGAAGGGCATAATCCTCCTTTATCCCCGGAAGGGTAGGGATTGCCCCAGTTCTTGGTCCTCGCCCGCCATCTTGGCTGGAGGAGAGGTCGGTGGTTTCCGGCCTGGGTCCTTGTCTGTCTCCCAGGCTTTGCATCTGCACTGGGCCTGGCCTTATCCTGGGGGTTCAGCCCACCCGGAGGCTCTTCCTCCCCCCCTTCACGGCTGGATCTACAGCTGCCTCCCTCATAGGGCCTTGTGTCCACCAGAGCCCTTCCCCAAGGAGGTTTTGGCCAATGACAGGGCTGGGAGGCTGGTGGCTGGCCAGTCAGAGCAGTGGACCATATTGGTAGGCATTAAAGACAGTATGGCCTGGGCAGAGGAAGCAGCTTGGGGCCAGACAGACTTGGATTCAACTCATGTCTTTCCCTAAGTAGCTTTATGTCCTTGAGACTGTTATGCCAGCTTCCTGCCACTCTGCTTCTTCGTCTGTAGAATGGGGCAGTAATTCCTTCGGGGGGCGGGCAGGGGGAGGGGGCAGAGTCAAATCTGGAGACGCGGGGAAAGCGTGGAGCACTGCCTGGCGCACATAGGAGCTGATCAGTGGTGTGGTTGGTCTGAACTCCTTGGATCGAATTTCCCCCAGAAGAGACAGTGCCGGGTTCTAAACACCCAGTTGTATGTGCGAACACAGTCTCGGGAGAGAAGCCAGTCGGTGCCATCCGGGCATGTTTTACAGATGTGTTTCCATTTCCTCTTCTACCTCAGCCTCTTTTAAACAAAGCCGCAGGGGAGTGAAAGGCAATAAATGACACGTAACATGGCTACGAACTGTTCTCCTGCTGGGCCTCTCTGTAGCCACCAGGACCTTTGCTGTGGTCTCCTGTGGTCGCTGACTCAACGGTCAGCAAACATTTGCCGAGCACAGAGCCGTGCCCCCTGCCGTCGAAGGGCTCCTGGGGAGGTTGGCAGACAGACAGACAGATGGTCATTGCGAGGGTGGAGAAGGGGAAGACCGTGATGCTGATGGGGCCTGGGGTGGGCGGGGAGAGACAGAGTGGAAGGCCTGCAGAGGGAGGTGAGGTGGACCCAGTGGGTCCCAGGTGGCAGGCAGCGGGCCAAGCCAGTGGGAACCCCTATTCTCGGCGACTCAGTGGGGGCCACCGATGGAGAGGAAGAGCGGCAGAGACAAAGGCTGGCCAGGTGACCTCGACAGTGTTGGCGGGGCAGCAGGTGGAGCTGCCCTGGAAGTGATTGTGGTGAACCCACTATGTGCTAGACACACACGGAATGTCTGAAATGTTGTATCTGATCCAGTCTTCACAATGGCCCCACAAGGGCGGGCGCCCCAGTCACCCCCACTTTCCAGGTGAATGTGCTGGGGTCAGGAACTCCAGGGGGCTACCTCGGTCCAAGGTCACTCAGCCAGCAGGCAGGGTCTGTTGGAGAGCCCGCCTTCTTGACCATTGGTTCACGCGTTTCTTCATCTGTCTCTTGAGCACGTACTATGGGGCTGGCGCTGCTCAGGTGCTTTGGTTCGCTGGTCAGGAACACCTGCACTGGTGTGGGTCGCATGCCACAGCACGCACTATCTCTGCTCGGAGACGCTGAGTGTGCGGTAGGGGGCTGGGCCTTGGAGGTCCAGGGGGAGCTCTTCCCCTGGGCGCTCCTGCCCAGGCCCCACGCTCAGGCTAAGGAGAAAAGCTGGGGTCATGGAGACATGGCACCTGGGAAAAATGGAAACCTCCCCTTGTTTGGCAGCTGGGGAAAGTGAGGCCAGGAGGACCCAGTGCCCAAGGCTTCCGGGAGACTTCAGTGACAGAGCCGGGTGAGAACACGGAAGCGAGTAGTTGGGCTCGCTTCTCCCGAGGCTCAGATCATTGACTCTCTGTGAGGCCTGCCCTTGGGGGAGCTGGCCTCACACAGCCCCTCCCGGGAAGGTGGGCACAGAGGAGGGTCCCCACGGCTGGATCCAGCCTCCCTGGCATGCACAGCCAGGCTCAGGAGCAGCTGGTCGGGGGTGTGGACTTCCTGCCCCTTCCTGGGGATGAGCTGCAGTCGCCTGCACCCCCAGCCAGCTTGTGCCCTGTCCCTGAGGGCTCAGGTTGTCCCGGGGAGAGAGCTGGCAGAGCTGGGCCAGGAGCAAAGGCCGTTCAACTCAGCCGCACGCCAGGGCGAGGGCGGGAGGGGGTGGAAGCAGCTGCCGCCCATGCTGGGATCCAGCCAGGTGACGGCTTTGCCCGCTCCTTCCCCTCTGGGCCTTCTCCGAGGCTGCTGCCTCCGCTGTGGGGGTGTGACCCCAAGCCCCACCC
The DNA here is from genome assembly GCA_004024845.1 of Tonatia bakeri. NCBI lineage: Eukaryota > Metazoa > Chordata > Mammalia > Chiroptera > Phyllostomidae > Tonatia > Tonatia bakeri. The sequence goes on along the minus strand of PVIA01000227.1, from coordinate 146,740 downwards.
CCGGGCTGACTCACGGGCTGTGACAGCGAGCAGGAATGTGGGCCCCTTGCAGCCGAGGCCCTTTTAAGCCTGTGGAACCTGACCACCTGCTGCCCGGGGGCTGGGCCCCGGCCAAATGGGGCTGCCCTGCTTCCTGGGCCCCCACCGCTGCACCAGGGATGTCCTGCGGATGGCGGGCAACACAGAGGGCCTGAGACCCCCAGGTCCGCTGGTCCAGGTTGTCCCCAGATAGGCATGATGTGTGAAGTGACTTTGAACTGGTGTATGGATGAACTTCAAAAGTTTTTTGATGGTAATCTGCAATTTGACCGTTATTGAGAGATGACGCTAACATTAGGAGAGGACTGCGTTTAGAATTACATTAAGCAAATGTTGCGCTGCAGCTGACATGTGACCACGGCGTTACAGAAACCCTGCCGGTGGCCCACAGATGAGTGCTGCGGGGCGTGCTGGCAGTCACCTCCCTCCCCTTCCAGCTGTCTGATCCCCGTCCCTGCCCCCTCTTCTGGGCTTGGTCAGGGAGGGCAGGTGTGTGAGGGGCCGACTTGGTCTGGTGCGTCCGGGACAGCTTTCCCGGCTTCACGGTGGCTTTGGTGGTGGCCTGGATGGGGCGTGCAGGCTGTGATGACACAGGAAGCCCTGCTGCTGAGCTAGCCACAGTCAGTGGGCGGGGCAGGGCTACTGGGTGAGAGTTAGGAAAGCGGGAGGCGGCTGAGCTCTGGAGTTGGATGCAGGCGATTCAGCCACCAGGGAGCCCAGTGGTTTCCCGGGCCGCCCACTCGGACTCCTCCGTCCAGTCTGGGTGGGCCCGCCCCCTTGGCTACACCTGTCTGACCCTGCCCTCCTTGGGCACGCCCTCGGCTAACCCCCCACCCCAAAACCAGGTAGGGACAGGTGCTTCTTTCCACACCCCATCCATCCAAGTCCCCGCACACACCATGTGCTGGGGGCTGCACCAGGCGGGAAAGGGGAGCACAGACACCGGGGAGGACGGCCAGGGGCGTTTCCTCCGCTTTCCCCCGAGCTGGGTGTCAGCCCCACAGCGTCTGCTGTGCGGCTGGGCACCCCCCACCCTCCCCACAGACTCAGCCTCGGGGCTGGTGTGTGCCTGCTCACTGCGTCCCTCCGTCAGCCAGGAGCAGGGACCCTCCTCCCCCCACCCCCCATCCCCACACTCTCAGCTGCTCACGCCCTTCTCACAGGTCCCTGTGTCCTGAGGGGCTTCCCCTCCCCATGCCTTCCCAGCCGACCTCTGCTGCTCAGCGTCTCGTGTTTTCACTTAACAGAACTTATTACATCATTTGTAGTTGTGCATTTGGTTTTGCGACTACTGGATAAATACCGGCCACACCAGGAAATTAAAAATGTCAAGAGGTTGGGGAACTCAGCTGTCGTGTTGAATGCTGGTTCCCCAGTGCCTGGCTCAGTGCTGGACTGAGGGAGGGAGGGAGGGAGGGAGGGCAGGAAGGCTGTGGAGTGGGACACGCGGAGATTTCCATCTGCATTTAGGCGCTTCCCAGGTATGGGACCGTGAGTGCCCTGGGGCATGGCCTCCCTGCACACCTGTGCGCTGTGTCCACAGAGCCGGGCCTCCCGGTGTCTTCAGAGCACTGCCCTCACCCAGCCGGGTGCCCTCCCCAAGGACCTCCTGCAGGAGCAGAGGGGGCTCTATCCCCAAGACAGGGCCTGGGGGCTCGGCACCCCAACGTGGCCCATGGGTCGGGGGTGACCTTCAGGCCTTTAAGGAGGCGAGGACCCAGAGGAAAGAGCAAGTGGATTATTTATCGGCAAGTCTGGGAAAAACTGAGATGAGGTCTTGTAGGATCCTTCATGGTCTGGGGGGGTTGAGGCGTATTCCTCTGGCTCTGGCCTCATTACCTGCCCCTCCGAGCCTTTGTCTGCCGAGAAGCCACTCTCACTCTGTGGCTCTGCGACAGGGGCTGACGGGAGACTTGGTTCCTGGAAGGCCGGGCCCCAGCTGCACCGCCCCTGCCCCAGCACCTTGGGCTGGCTTCTCACAACCTGCTCGGCACCTGGTAATGCATTTACAGCCCTGTCGGCTCAGGAAGAGCTGGTGGGGAAGCAGAGCCTCCATGTGTCAAGAGCTAAGTCCACGAGCCTCTTCTCCTTGGCCTGAGCTCAGGCAGTGGCGGCGTTTTGGAAGAGAGGAAGATAGTTTCCGCCTTGGGGTCGTTCCTCCAACAAGCATCGGCAGGGAGGGAGGGAGACCTCCTCCTGATGTCCCAGGGAGGGCTAGCCCTCGGGGAGCCAACCAGCCTGGAGCCTGCGGGAGCAGAGGCCATGTCAGCAGCTGCTGTCGGCAGGGAAAGAGGGGCACCTGACCGAGCAGGTGGTGGGCCTGGCTAGCAGCCAGGTGCTGGCGCTGGGCTGCCGGCCCCACACGCTCCAGGCGGGGACTTCAAATGCTCTGATAGTCTGGCTGGCCCTACGGGTGCAGCCTGCCCTCAGGGGGGAAGGGGCCCTTCTCGAGGAAAGGAGGGGTACAGGAGACTGGTCCTCAGAAGCAGGTTTCCCCAGGCTCTGAAAGTAGGGCCAGGCCTGCAGTGTGGGGTGTAGCCTCCTTAGAGGGACCCTGGTGGACTTTGCAGGGTCATGCCACTGAGTGTTTGTGCTCAGCCTCCTCCCAGTTGCTGTGTCACCTGATGAGTTCACACCCCTCCCCTGGCTTCAGGGCCCTCGTTGCACTGTGACCACAGCCCACACCTCCCTGCTGACCTCCGGACCCACTCACACGACTGCCTGCTGCACATCTGCCCCTGGCCCCCATGGCCTCTCCAGTGCAGCGGGCACCTCCTGCGGGCTGGGAAATCTCCCTGCTCTTGGCCAGGGATCCTCCCTGCGCCCCAGCCACTGACCCCTGAGTCCTGTGGCTCCTCATGCTTGCTCACACCCTTCACACACAGGGTGGGCCGCCTGCTCTGCAGGGACCCAGGAGGCCGTGGGCGGGGCCAGGCCTCAGTGTCCACAAGAACTGGATGAACGGGGCTGGGGAGGACCTGAAGGACATGCAGGGTTTCTCTTCATTGGAGCGTCACCTGTGGTTAAGGAGAGTGACCAGCAGAGAGACAGAGAGAGGGAGAGAGAGGAGAGAGAAATTGATCAGGAAGCAAGGGGACAAATTATGAGTAGGTGGGAGGGGCCCCCGGGAGGAGGGGTGCGGAGCGAGGGCAGACACAGGCAGAGAGGTCCAGGACTGATGGGCTGGTGCCGAGTGCAGTGACCTGGGAACAAGTCTGCTGGGTCTGGTGGTGGTGGTAGGGAAGGGGCCGCCTCAGAGGCTTTGACCACAACCAAAACCTGACAGAGACATGTCTGGGGAAGATGGCGTTGGCAGGATGGGCTGGAGAGGGAGGGGCAGTTGTGGTTGCCTGGGCAGGTGGTGGGTGGAGTGTGGACTGCATCAGGGTTGGGGCCAGAGGTGCTCAAGGGGCACAGGAGCCTCAGCAGGTGTTGGCTGGCTGGCGATGGAAGGAGAAAGTGGCTGGCAATCCTCTACTAGTGTCACCTCTCACTTCTGCAAGGAGATAGGGCCTGAAGGTGGGGAGCAGCCATGTGTTATCAGGGACCATGCCGACCACAACAGCACAGGGGAAGGAGCACTTTCTCCAGTGGCTGACCCGCACGCTTCCTCCAGGTCTGCTGGCTCCCTTCCTCCTCTGTCAGTGACAGAATCTGCTGAGCCTCAAGAAGGTGAGGCTTGGGAGCACTAGGCAGCACTGGAAGACCAAGGTGTGGAAAGAGCAGGAGGGAGGGGGATCCCGGGGCACCTGAATTCGGGCTGCCACGCTCCCGAGGCTGCGCCCCTGTTTCCTCTGCTCCTCCCTCATCGTCTCCTCTGGGCCCCGTGGGGAGGACAGATGGGGAGCAGGAGACTGAAGGGGCTGCTGCCTCAGGGAACGGCTTCCCTCCAGGCAACAAGACTGCCCGCACTCACGCTCCCTAGCCCAAGTCCAGAACCCAGCACAGACTTGTCAGTCTGGCTTGAGTCTGGCGCTCACCTGTGGACCAGTGGGCTGGGGCAGCGCCTGGAGGCTGACACAGCTGGGGTCCCTGTGTGGGAGCAGAGAGGCCCGCCGCCCCTCCTCACAGGACCAGGGAGGAGAAAGGGCACCGTCCGGGGGCTGGGGGGCAGAGGGCTGATTGGAGGGACCTCAGCTGGGGGAGGTTCTTGGTGGAGTTCAGATAGGTCCTTCATTCACTGATCTTGCGGTGCGCTGATTCTGTTGTGCACCCCGCAAGCACTTGCTGGGCCTCTGTTCTGTGAGGGGCTCTGGTCCAGGGAAACAGAGGTGGGAAAGGGGAGGTTCCCTGCCCTCCGGTAGCTCTTGTACTCACGTGGGAGACACCCGGAATACAGTTCTGTCATGAGAACGGACACTGGCAGATGCCAGTGGGGATGGAAAGGAGGGAGGAAGCCGTGATTAATTCCTGTTGCGAGTCCAGTGAAGGCTCCAGGATTTTTGCCGCCCTTGACAGAGCGTAGGGTTCCCCAGGCAGCAATGCTAATCGAGGGCCTCCTCGGCAGAAGGAGCTACGTGCAGAGAGGCACGAACCCCGGGAGGGAGTGTGCGGGGCATTGGGATGGGGTCTTCTGGTGGTCTAGGGTGGCCAGGGTGAAGGCAAAAAGGTGGGTGGTGGCAGCTGGTGGACAGAAATGAGGCTGGGTAGGCGGCCAGGGGCCACTTCCTGAGGGACCGCAGGTGACATGAAGGGGTTTGGAGGGTGTAAGTGAGCTCCGCCCTGGAGGAAGACTTGTTGGGCTCAGAGCAGGGCAGGGGCCTTCAGGAGCAGGGGACTGGAGGCAGCAGCCAGTCAGGAGGCTGCCACAAATGGCGGGAAGGCAGTGCAGAGGCACCGTGCTAGACCCACGATTGGAGGGTGCTGACAGGGAAGAGGTCCTGCAGCACTTCTTGCAGACGGAGAGTTTGTGAGCAAGAGAGAAAGGAGGCCAAGTGTGGGGGCATGCTTGTCTTAGTGTGCTCACGGTTCTCCGGAGGAACCATCTGTTCCCGAGTAGGGAAGCAGCTGAGCAGAGACGAGGGCTGGAAACCCAGCCGTGCGGGGCCTGGAGGAGACGCACACTCACTGGTTGCGTGACCTCGGACATTTGAATCACTTAGCCTCTGGGGCAGGGCGAGGCGTCAGCCAGGCAGTAGCCCAGAGCCTGGCAGGTGGGAGGCACCTGACAGGTGTCATATGAACCTTTGGGGACACACTAGCTGTTTCCGTCCTGTGTCTTGGGAAGTGGAGAGGTGTGAATCACAGCAGCCAGGGAGCACGCTCCGTGGCGAGGACAGCAGTTTGTTTTTGCGGTTGGGAAGCATGCTGACTCAGCTCGCAGACCTTTCCTCTGGCACCTCCGTCTTCACACCCACACGTGTCTCCAAACACACCTGTCCTTATTCACAGCAGGGCTCACCCCCATGGTTCCTGTCACAGCGTACTCAGAGGGATGTCCTCACGTGCCGGCCCTGGAGAGCGGCCTGACAAGGTGGTGCTTCTCTCTCGCCCGGTCCTGCAGGTGAGGAGGCTGAAGTGTGTGCACTGCTGAGTGTCTCTGGAAGCTGTTTACTTGGTTCTCGCCTTGTCTTTGTTCCAACACGAACTGACTTGTAAACACATGGGAGTGGCTCCTGACAGGTCCCCAAGTAGCTGAGCAAGCAGAATGCACCAGCGGCCCGCAGTCCCATACCCGTCTCCCTGAGTCCTGCTCCGCTGACCCCGCCCGGCCAGGGACATGGAGTGGGCCTGGCCGTCACGTTCTCTGTCCTTAGGGAGTTCTGGCCACCAGAGACGGGCTGTAGCCACCCAGCCCCTGAGAACAGGGTAGGAATCCATTGGACCCATTGGTTGTGTCCGAGAGCTGCATGGCCAGCTCAGACCCGAGGAGAGAAGGGCTGGGCCACTCCTTGGGGGGCTGAACACTAAGATTTTTTCTTTGGTTGCAAGTAATAGACACCAAATTGAGCCAAATTTAGCAAAATGGGGAGAAAAACCTCAGCATGGGTCTGGGGTTCTATGAGGACACAGTGTCTCCTAGAATCAAAGGCAGGTGTAAAGCTGGGCCACAGGGGACTGGACCCAGGAGGGAAGTGCTCAGCGAGTTCTGGGCAGTTGTAACTGCTGGTCCAACAGTCTGGCGGAGGCACCAGGGGTCCCACTGAGCAAGCACGGCTCCAGGTGGCCACCTGGTCTCGGGGAGGCCACAGCAGGGCTGCAGCACAGACTCAGGGCAGTGGTTCGGGAAGCCTAGAACCTGGGCGTCTTGGAAGCCCTGAGAAGGTCATGGACCCAATGCGAACGGCATGGTCTCACAGTGAGGGGTATGGCCACTCAGGGCAGGGATCGCCACGTCGCGCATGGGTGACAGACGCCTGGTTTCTGCGCCCCTGCGGGTGTCTCCCAGACTCAGGGCCAGCCGTGCACACAGGCCGGGCCGGGGAAGTGCACAGTCAGGTCGTGCAAGCATGCATTGCTGTGGATGGGAATGGTTGAGTGTGAACAGTTCATAGTGTGCAGCCCAGCCCAAGACACTCGTGTGTTGAGGGGAATCGGGACCAGCTTTGCATCCTCACCATGGGGCCCTGAGCAAGTCACGGCTCCGTGGCTTTGAGGGCCGCTCCCTGCTCCAAGGTGCTGGAAACATCACCTCCAGGTTTGGTGCTGAGAGCCAGCTGGCAGCCAGAGGCAGGGAAAGGAGGGTTGGAAAGTTCTGGGTTCAGCTGGCGGCTGGGCAGCGTCCAGCAGGGCCTCGGTGACCAGCAGGGTCTGCCCCGCGCTGACGGTGCCACCCCCCTCTCAGCCAGCTCACCCCCGTTTTGTGGTAAAAGTCAAGGAATCAGTTTTTCCAGCCGAAGCCTCTGGAAGATCTTAGGCAACACAGCCAGCTTGGACTGAACTCAGGCCAGCATCCCGGGCCACAGCTCCTCTCAGCAAAGGAGGCCAGAGCCTGAGGCGGGGGCTCTGCACTGGCCGAGGCCCAGGCGTGGGCTGCAGCCCCGGGAGATCCAGCCAAAGGCCCAGGGGATGCCTCCCTGGAATTCCATTTGCAGCAGCATCTGTTGGGCAGGAAGCCCAAGGCTGCTGTGTGCCCGGTGTCCTGACTTCTCAGGGCAAGGCTCTCTCCAAAGCATTCCCCGGGCGTCCACTGCATTAGCCAATCTGAGTGCATTGCCATGGTGCCCTTGCAGCTCGTGGGCCTGACAACGAACGGTGGCTGTTGCAGAGCGCTCCCTGCGCCCCGGGAGCTGGGCTTGGCGCCTTCTGTGCATCTCCCTCAACTGCCTCCCTGCCTCCCTTCGCTAGCAGGAGACGCTCTCTCTGCCTTCGAAGCTTCACAGGAATCTTAGCCCAAAACGTGGAAGAAAGGCAATTCAGATAGTGCAATGGCTACAAGATACTACCATAAAACATTATGAAGCCGCTCCTATTTTAAAAGTAACCCATGGAAATTTCCCAGAATGGCAGAGCCACTCAGAGGCACCTCGAGGTTTAAACTCACATCTTTGTAAATCAGCTCCTCTTCTCCAAGACAGAACATTGAGAACACTTTCTGTCTGTGCCAGGGGCTCTGCCCGCCACCTTGTGCATGCCACCCCATTATTCCTCACCAAGGCCACTGGAGGAGCATTCTTCCTGATGAGGGACCGGGGGACAGCTTTGCATGGTGCTGAGTGGTGGGGCTGGGACCGTGCCCCCAGAACTACGTGGTTGGACCCCAAAACATGCTGCAGAGAGAGAGAGCCTCACACAGCAGACGACACACAGGCTAATTCCATTTGTAGAAAGTCCTAGAGCAGGCAAAGGGAATCCGCAGCATTGTTCTGATTGTTTCAATGACCACAGTGGCTGCTTACTGCAAAAGGGCGCTGAGAGGGTGGCACAGGACACAGCAGTATCCTGCACCCAGGTGGATGGGGCTCAGTGTGCACAGGTGCGGGCCTGCATCGGGTCCAGCTGATGGACACCTGGCAGCTGTGTGTTCCTTTACATGCACATTTTGCCTCAAAAGGTCATTAAAAATTAAATGAATAGTGAACTCCAGGTAATGACAGGCCCGCAGAGTCTTGAGGGAGAGGTGTGCAGGTTGCCGCCATTTGCTGTGAGATACAGCCAAAGATTAAGGGTGGTTTTTGACTGGAGAGAGCAGTGGATGGATGTGACAGAGAGAACCTAGCAAAATGTGACTGGTGGCTTCTGGGTTGTGGGTAGGTTGGCGTTCACTGTGGAATTCTTCCAGCTTGGTGTGTGTTTGAACGTGTTCCCAGCGAACTGCTGGGGGAGTGGGGGAAGCAATTACACAGAGCCCTGGAGTCCCCTAGTGGTGAAGCAGGGATCCCAGAGCTCAGGACTGGTAGGTGTGCTGCCCCAAGCAGGGACCGTCACCCTTGCCCATCTCTGTCTCAGCCCTTGTGCCCAAGGTCTCCCAGGACGCAGACCTGGGCCTCCCTTGTTTCTAGCTACCCCTCCCCATTGGTTTATCAGAGCCCATTTCTTCCAAAGGTCACGAACGTGTGCTCCAAGGCTGGAGTTGCACCTGTGTGCAGGAGTACAGGTGACTGACCCCAGGCACAGCACCCAGGGGCGCCCAGGCCAGCAAGGCAGTCTCCGCAGGGCCCCCACGGGGCCTCACTTCCAGGAGGTGTATTGGAAGGTATGGGAAGCCACGGTGGCTTCTACAAATAAACAACCCAGAGGAAGTCAGGCCCCTCGGATCGGAGGAGGGCCGTGGCCTGAACGTGCACCCATCAGGCGTGGGCTCTGGGCTCCAGTCCACCGGGCAGAGGGGGAGCGGGAGGGAGAGTGTGTCTGCCGTGCCAGCACCCCGTCTCTGCCCTCCCGGTCTGTGCGAGCTCAGGAACCACAGCCGGGAGCAGCTGGAGCCGGGAGGACGGCCATGCTCTTTGAGCCACTGCCAGGTGGCCCCTGCATTGCAGCCCGGCTTCCAGGAGCAGCAGGTGCCAGCAGGCGGCCTCTGGAAACGCCCCAGTCCCGGGGGCTCCCTCCTGGGTCGCATGCCTGCCCACCCCGGGCTCACACTCACAGGGGCTCTTTGGGGGCCGTCCCCAGCCTGGGGTTGGTGGCCCTCCTGTCAGCACTGCCAGCGGACGGGGAGGTGCAGAGACACACAGAGAGGCCAGCGGGCCCGACTCCTCCAGCAGCAGGGGGACCATCAGCTTAGAGGTGCCTCAGCAGCACAGTCCTCAGATCTTGACGTGCCCCTGCGTCCCTGAGGCCGCCAGGCAGTGGCTGCGGGCCCTCGGAGGTGCCGACGTTGCCGGCCCCGGGCCACCCCCTGAGCAGCACCGCCGGTGGCCACAGCGCCTCCCCCACCTGTAATGTCAGTGAACAGTGGCCAGTGAAGAAAGCCACCAGGGTACTGTGGAAGTCCTTGACACAGAGGACCTCCTCAAGCAGGAGGGGGTGTCGGAGAAGAGTCTCTCTGGGAACAGGGCCTTTGTGGAGACCTGAGGATCGGTGCAGTGGCGGGAGCGTTCCAGACTGGGAACAGCAGGCAGGAAGGTCCTGGGGCAGAAGGGAGCTTGGCATCGTCAAGGAAACGGCAGAAAGGCCACATAGCAGGAGCGGAGACTGCGTGCGGTGCCTGAGGCAGAGAGGGAGCCAGGCCGAGCAGGGCCGGGGGTGGGGGAGGGGAGTTCTGACTCCCCCCTCCGTGCGGCGGAGGGTTTGAGCAAACACTGGCCAGCTGGAGCCATGCTGGCCGGTCTGTGGACGGGGGCTGGCTGGGGGTGGGGCAGCCTGCGAGGTGGTTCTTGGAGAATCCCCCAGGAAAGAGTCTTCGACTGTGGTGGTGGCATTCCCCCTGATGTGGGTCCTCTGTCCCTAAGACATGTGCTCAGGGGACCTGCTGCCATTGGAGGTGGGAGGTTTCTTTGGCCAGTGAAGCGATGTGGTGCCTCTTTGATTAAAATGGACGTTCTGAGAGCAAGTGGACTTGTAAGTAACCTTCATCTCGCCTTTCCCTGGGGGCGCCTCCTTAGTCAGGTTGTTTCCATAGTAAATATCAAAACACAACTCAAGTTGACTCGAAAAAAAAGGAACATTATTGTCAGAAAGGAACGATATTGGCTGGTGGAGCTGGAGCAAGCAGGCACAGCACTAGCTTCAGGCGGAGTTGGATCTGGGCGCTCACGCACGGCCTCTCTCGGGCTCTGGGCTCGGCGCCCCTCTGTGTGCAGCCCCGTTCTCGGGGGGACCTGTCAGGACCCAGGCCTGCCAGCCCCGTGCAGTGAGAACCAGCCCGCCCCCGCAGTTCTGTGTTGCCCCCTTTTCTTGTCCTGGTCGCATGACCATCCCCGGACCAGTGAGGGCAGCCAGGGGGTGGACCGAAGTCCTTGGTCCGGCTGGGTGCCTTGGCCACCTGGGCAGCCAAGTTGGGTGGCTCGGCCTCACCTGAACCCAAGGCTGGGTGTGGGGGAGAGATGGCGTCAGAGGAAGAGTGAGGTGCGGAAGGCAGGTGGGGGAGTGGGTGAGCAGACCCACCAGCCCCGGGGGCGCCCTGCTCCTCCTTTGTCCAGGGAGCTCACTCTCCTTCTGGCCGGATGGCGGTCTCCCCTTTGGGGCAAAACCCAAGCCGCACCTGGCCCTTGCCTCTCCTAAAGACTCTGGGCCTGGGCCCAGGGGCGGCTGCCTGGGCAGTGGGCCTTTGTCTGGAGCCCTCCCTCCCAGAGGGAAGGGTGCCTCTAGTTCATGGAGTGCGTGTGGGTGGTGGGCCCTCCCGCGTGGAAGTGTGCTCCTGCCTCTGATAGGCAGGGCCTGCATCAGAGGCACCCGCACACGGGTCAGCGAGTGCAGGGTCCTGCCCCGGCCCCCGCCCCTTGTCAGACCCCTGGGGCTGAGGGCATGGGGGTGGGGTTTGCATGCTGATCAAGCTCTGCAGAGAAACACTTCTGTCACCGTCCCCCCCGCCCCCCCCCCCGCCCGTTCAGTGAGATAGGTGCTTCTTCCCCGATCTGCTGAGCTGTCCTCCAGAGCTCCTGACCTGCAGGCACTCCCAGGAGGCACTACTAGTTCCTCTTTTTTCTGAGCTTCCACCCTCCCAGACCGGCCTGGAAGCTGGACCCTTCCTGCAGTAGGCACTCACTGAAGGTGTGTAGGGTGAATTCCACCCTGCAGACGCCTCGGGGCTACGCTCCCAGTGCCTGCCCCTCCCTCCCTGTCCCTGCCAGCAGCATCTTTGAAAAGTGCGTACCACCTCGTTCGGCTCTCCCATCCGCCCACAGCCCCCAGGCACGTGGGGTGAGGTCCAGATGCCTCCCCACAGGCGCTCCAGGAACTGGGCCCTGCCCATCTCGGGCTCCCTTGCTGCTGTTTAGCACCGACTTTGTGCTCTGTGACACAGAGCTGTTTGTGGGAATGAGCCCCGCCCCCGGAGGCAGGAGCCCCGCAGTGTGGAGAGTGGGCCCAAGGGGCCATCGGGATCCCGGGGGGTGAAGCACGTCTCTCCCTGGAGGGAGGTGGGCAGAGGGGACGGGGGCATTTTGCAGACATCTTTCTGGAACCTCAGAAACAACTGGGCCCGCACAGGTCAACTTCAGGTCAGGACAAATGCCACCCCAACTGCTGAGGTTTGGGTTTTCAGTTAAAAACACAATCTCTGGTGTGTCCGTTTCCACAGTTGCCGCCCCAGCCGGCAGTGTGGGCATAGCCCGCTGGGAAGGTGGGCAGCCAGGCAGGACCTGGGCAGGTCCAGGCTTTGACTCAGTCCTGGGAGGGGCCTCCCTTTGCGGCTGCTGAGCTCCGACGGGGGCCTGACGGCTGGGCCTCCCTGTGCCGGGAGAGGAGGGCCCACCCGTGGGTGCTCTGTCTTCTGCAGGGGATGCCTGGTACAGCCTGGGTGGGGGCCAGGTCAGTGGGTCCTTGAAGTACTAGTCCCCGCACCTCCTTGCAGGTCCACTGGCCAGACCCGTGTGCCCTGCTGGAGCCCTCTGATGCTCTAGGGGCCTGGCAGTGCAGCCCCCTCTTTCTGCGGATGAGATGGCCACTCTCGAGCTGAGGCAGGATGCAGCCCCCACCATGGGGCAGTCCGAGTGCCGTGCTGGCAGTGGCAGCTTCTCCCCCTGGGAGCACAGAGGTGGAGCTCTGCTGAGCCCCGGGTGGCAGCCTGGGGTGATGGGGACCGTGGCTGTGACGTCCATGGTCCTGGCAGTCGTGGGGACTCTCAGACACGCCTGGGGCGGGGTGGCCTTTCCCACGTGAATAAGTGGTTGGAGTTGTCAAGCTTCTAATGCCTGGGCACCAAGGGAGGGGGCACTGAGATGCTGGGGTCCCCTGTTAGAGTGGAATCTCATTACATCGCACGTTTCCAGAGGCTGCCCGGCCACTGGAGCGGGGCGGGTGGCAGAGAGAAGGACCCGGAAGTCAGGGAGCATCCCCCCCGCCCCCGTCCTCGGAGGGCCGGCAGGAAGAGGGCGCACAGTGGGGCCTGGGCCCCATCTCCCTGTGGGAGGGCTGGCAGTGGTCACGCAGCCCTGGGCTCGGTTAACAGTCCCATCTTTTTATCTCCCTTGTTCTTCCTCGGGGAGCTCTGTTTTGCTTGACTGTAGAGACAAGGGAAGCCCTCCTGGAAGGGAAAAGCCTTCCCGCTGTCCCCTTGTCCTCTGAGGTGCCGGGAGACCCCACCCCTGGGCGCTCTTTCCAACCACACTCACAGGATCCAAGCAGAACCTGTGTCCAGAGCTCAGTGTGGGCTGCACTAGTCACACTTCTGTGTTTTCTTCACTCCACAAACAGATTGCCCTGTGGGGCAGGTTTCCTGCCTAAAGTCCCAATGTCAAGCCTCTGAGAAAGCGTCTCTTGTTCAGCGTTGCCTCCTAACCAATGACGCAGTTCTGCCAATTTATTAGTGAAGCGGCTGGAAGTCCCATTTGCTACTGTGGGCTGAGGGTTCGCTGGGCAGGGCAGTGAGCAGGAGGCACGCCGACCTCTGGGACACCCTGGCACCGTGGCTCTCACTGCGCCACACAGGTTGCGTGTGTCTCCTCCTCCCACCCAACAGCCCTGTAAGGCAGCTACAGTTCCCCATTTCACAGATGAGGAGACTGAGGTTTCGCTTGTTCAATGAATGGCCAGGGTCACGCATAGCTCTGAGGTAGCAGATCTGACAGCGCCTTTGCATCTGTCTGTGACGGAGCCTGAAGGCCTCTCACTTGGCCGGCACCCTGCGCCCTGCTCACAGGAGGGACACCTCCCTGGTGGGCGGCTGAACTGGAGGTGCTCACACTTGGGTGCACAGCACCCTTCCCCGCAGGCTTGGGGACATGCAAGGCTGGACCCCAACCCCTGACCCAGCAGGTCAGCAGGTCTGGAGTGGGCCTTGCTCCTGGTCAGGGAGACCAGTGGGGGAACCGGGCTCTGGGTTGAGCTGCAGCTCGAATGTGGACCTTCTGACCGACCCTCAGCACCCACTGGGGCTCTGACCCTGAGCTGTGTGTCCAACAGGAGCTTCTGCAGCCCCGAAGCATTCCAGGTGCCTTCGGCCCACCCTGGTGGCCACTGGCTGCTGGCAGCTCCTGAGCACTGGAGCTGTGTCTGTTGTGAGTTCGCAGCCAGGTTTCTAGTTTTATCCAACTCAAATGAAATCTGAATGCACCCAGCACACCACCTGTGACTGGCCGCTGTCGGCTCAGACGGCAGCACTTCTTAAACACCAGGCAGAGTGCCATGCTTCCTTGTGGCAACATCACCTACCCCCAAGGTTAACCCCAAGTGAGAGTGGCCTCTTGCTTAGGTGGCATCGCCTGGGCGGGAGGGTCGTGCCTGTGGCTTCGCCAGCGGTGCCTAGTGCGTGGGGTGGTGCCAGGGTGAGAGCCTCACCTCCTGTCCCCCAGCCCTCCGGTGCAGGGAGGTGCCCGGGACGCCAGGGCCACGTGTGCCCAGGGCGGTGGGGCGAGCATGGTTTCAGAGCTGCAGGGGTGAGGGCTGGGGAGCCGCTGGCCGGGAGCCGGCTTGGGGTGTGGTGGGGATTTAGGCCAGAGGGGCTCCAGTGTGCTTGGGGTGGGGCCTTGCTCCTCTCTGCCCCGGCGGGGATTCCCTGTCCAAGGAGGTGCTCCCTCCAGGGCAGATCCTTTAGGGCACTGTGGACACACAGAGCCTCCCTGAGGCCTGTCGACTCCCGACGGTGACATGAAGTGACTCCTTAGTTGAAACAGGTGGTGGGGAGGGTGACGCGTGCCCCGGAACTTGGGGTCAGGCAGCAGCTCCCATGTCCGACACTGGTTCAGACTTCTCGTGCTGCTCCTGGCCAGTGTGAGTGACTCCCCTCTGTTCCGTGGGCCTCAGCGAGCCTGGCAGAGACCGGTGGAGGGGTGCGGGGGTTGGAACTAGGTGCCTGCTGTTCAGAACACGGCCCGCCCCCAGCAGCAGGGGCAGCAGCCTCCCCAGAGATCTGGCTGGACACGCAGAATCTGACCCGAGAGCTGCAGGGCTAGAGTCTGCAAGGCCAGGCTCTCAGTTCCACGTCCCAGGGTCCTGTGGCCGCACTCCAGCTCGTCCTGGATTCCAGGAGCTACCACGACCTGCGCACTGCTGGTGCGTCCGGCACCGAGCTATCGGCCTTCAGGTGGAGCGCCTCCTTGGACCCGCACCCAGCTCTGCAGGCGACAGTCTGCCAGGTGCTCCTCGGCTTTCCGCAAGCAGGCGTGTGGTGGGGCCTGCAGGGGCTGAGGCCCCGGCTCTGGTCTCCACACGGTGCTGCTTGTCTGAGTTCCTGTGACATGGAAACGGCCCCAGTACCGGGCGTGTGGGGCAGGGTGGGGGTGATGGCTGTCCCTGTGCTGGCTCAGATCCCCCTGTGGGTCCTGCCTTGCCCCCTGCCTCTGAGCAGAGACGGACCCTGTCCCTTGCCTTCTCCCTGGACCTACTGTGATCCCCGAAGAGACTCCTGATTCCGCAGTCTCTGCGGAAACAGGATCTCTTGCCCCTGAGGCCTGGGTGTCCCGGGCAGGGGTGTGCCTGTGGGGGCTGCTGCTCAGTGGAGGTCTGAGCAGGAGACAGAGGGCTGCCAGTCGGGGACTCGGGACGGGAGGGGCTGGGGGCTGGGGGCCGAAGGGGAAGGGGTTCGGAAGCACGTGGTGCCTGACATGGGGATGTCGAGGGCAGCGGGGAGTGTGGTCGGCAGGGTTGTGATAGCCGTCTGTGGTGCCAGGTGGTGCCCGGCAGGTACTGGACCTGCCGGAGGGACCACTTCATAAGGTACAAGAAATCTACAAAAAGTTAAGGAAAAAGCATCTGGGGCCCCGTTGGAACCTGGAGTAACGCCACTCCTCTCTCTCTCTGTGTGCAGGTGGTGAGCCCGGGGCCCAGGCAGCTGTGGATGGGCCCCCGCAGGCAGAGGGGGGACCTGGGCGCCTGCTGTGACGACAGCCAGGAGAGGCCCAGGTGCCTGGTTCCTGCTGGCGCCTGCCTTGCCCCGTCCCTGTGAGGCCTGGCAGTGTGGGGACTGAGTGCAGTGGACGGCGACAGAGCCCCTGGACCACGTTTCCTGTGGCTGTGAGGGCCTGGGGTGCTGGCCTCCGCAGCCGGGTGCAGGCTCTCCATTGGGACCAGCACGGGCAGTGTCCACCCTTGGTATTGAATCCCCAAGTGCAATTTGAGAACCACTTGGGGATCCCTTCATCAGACTGTTTCTGGGGGCTGCGGCACACAGGCAGGTGATGGAAGCTACTCCCAGGCAAAGGAGCACACGGCCCGCCCCCCAGCCACGTGGGGCCCACGGCCTGGACAGGGCTGGCTCTGAGACGCAGCAGGAGAGCTTGTGGACATTGGGAAGGAGAGGTTTGCACACAACCCCTCCCAGGGACCTCGTCTGCACATCCATGCAGGAAGGGCCCTCTGGTCCCTGCAGGGGGCTGTGACGGACCAGAAGGCGCCCCAGCCCCAGAGCCCACAGTCGGCCTCCACTCTGCGCCGGCACGGGCAGGCCCAGAGGGCAGCGCCACCGTGCAGAGGGTCACTGGGCTGCCCCCGCCACCGCCACCGCCACCGCCGCCTCGCTGGGAAGGGAGCAGCCCCTGGACCTGGAGGCCAGGCTCCCTCAGGCGCCCACCGACAGCTCAGGGCTTCTCGGTCGCAGACGGCAAACCACCTTTGGTTTTCTGACCCATGAAGACTCGAGAGCAGAGCTCTGGCTTCCCCCCAGGACCATGAAATGCTCCTGTCCCCAGCGCCCCCTCCTTTTTGTTACAAAGAGCGTGAAAGCGGACACTCCTCTGCTGGGGCCGTGGGAGAGGCGCCGGTCCCAGATCGAGATGCGCGACTTCGGCTGCAGCACGAGAATGGGCCTGTTGTTCTCTGCAGGCCAGGCCTGGGCTTGCAGGGAGCCCGTCACAAGGACACCACGGGCATTGATTCTGGGAGGACTGTCCCCTCCCTTCCCGGGCTCCCAGCACACCTGTGTGGGGACCCGGCTCAGGGCCATTGCCCCCTTTCAGCCCCACCCCCCCGCGGCCCCAGCTCATGGGGGCACAGAAGGTGCTCATCCCGCGGTGGGAGGGCAGGGGGATCAGATTGTCCCCCGCTAGCTCAAAGGGAGGCGTGAGACAGGTCTGAGCTGCTTCTTTCCGCGTGTGGAGTATCTGTCTGGATCTGGGCACAACTACAGTCGGGCTCGGGGGAGGAGCTGGGGACGCGGCAGAAGCCCAGTCTGTGCCTTTCTCCAAGTGGCATTATATTCTGAAAGGGCAATCTGGCGTCTTTTTAAAAAAGTTTCTGCCTTGAGGTTTATCTAGACAGATTCCCTTATCACCTTCTACATGTATAAGAGGGGGAAAAATAAGTGGTTTTAGTAAAATGGCAGTTAAGTAAACCCCTCTGACATAAAAGTGAATCTGTCGTCTAGGGCTGCTCAGTCCTCTGTGAGGTCGGAGCCTGGGTTCTTTCCCTTTGCTTTGCCATCATCCGTGCCTGGCTCCCCGACATGGCCAGGAATAGCTGCTGAAGATCCAGCCATCACCTCTCAGTTCCAGTCAGCAGGAAGGCGGGAAGAAAGGCTTCCTGGAGGCTTTCCCTTAGGAATGCTGCCTTAAATTCACACACTGCCTGCCTGCCCTGTTGGCCAGAGCGTAATTCCAAGGCCATAGCGGTTGTGAGAGAGGCTGGCGAAGGCAGCCTTCATGCTCGGTGGCCCTGTGCCTGGTCAACATCAGGGCTGTTTGCTGAATAAGGAGGAATGTGGGCATTGGGGGACTTAGCTCTCTCTGCCCCCGCCTTTCTCTTGGGTGGGTCCCGAAGGGTTTATAACACACAGACCTCATACACAGGGTTTCGGTGTTATTGCCGAGACCCGTTTTAGAAACAGACAGACAAGGGTGGCGTCAGGCTTAGAAATCAGCCACTTTACACACTCCTTTTTCAGATTAGGAGACTGAGGCCCAGAGAGGGTTTTGAAAGCAGCTGAGATCACACAGCAAGTTGGCAACGTTGAACTCCCAGCTCCTGTCAGTGGGAGTAGCTTTGTTTTTGGCTGTGTTTTAAGAAAAAAAGAGAAAGGTTCCTTATGAAAGGGAGGGAGCTGGAGCATCGAAGGTGAAGTCCCAGCCATCGCAGGGTCTCTGAGTTGCAGGACAGAGGTGGGGTGGTGGCGGGGGGTGCATGCCCCAACCTGCCCTCGCTGAGTCACGGGGGTTGGGGGTGCTGCCCGACGCTGCCTCGGGGCGTGCACGTGGCCCGGCCTGTGTGCGTCTGCCCGGGAGGATGCTGGGCTGACCTGCTGTCCTTGTGTTTCAGGGAAACCTCAGTCAGCATGGGATTGACAGGGAGGCAGAACTGCTCCTTTGAGGGGATGCTGACCGTCAGCCTGCTCCTCTTCGCTGTCTTCCGTGGGGCCAGGACCACAGGTGAGCAGGGGTGGAGCAGGAGCAGGCTGGGGAGGGGCCGGATGAGGCCCGGGGCTCCAGATGGGCCCTGCTAACTTCTCGTCTCAGACAAGCCTCGTCCTGGGCTTCCGGCTCGTCGTGCACACAGTGAAGTGGCTGCACCAGGCTCAGGAGCTGGAGGCTCAGTGTCTTAGGAGCCAGGCACACGGCATGAGCCAGGGAAGCCAGCCAGGCAGGGACTGTGGCCACCTGGGACGCTCAGGCCCCTGTGAAGCGACACCCTCTTCTAGGTTCTGGCACATTGCTGCCCTGTGTGGGGGTGGGGCCCTTGTCGTAGGATCTTGTGGATTTTTAAGAGAAGCCAGAAACCTAGAGCTTCATGTAGAAGCTCCCTACCTGTCACGTGTTGGCGGCCGGGTCAGATCTTCCAAACCGCATGCCCTAGAGCCCTCCTGCCATGGACAGAACGCCGCAGCCCTCCTGCTCTCCAGTTCTGAGATCTGGGTGCCCCGAGAGTGTGTGTGCGTGTGTGCATGTGTGTGCACGCGCACGCACGCGAGCTCTACGTGAGCTCGAGTCTGTCTTTATGACCTCAGGAGCGACCTTTCTCTGCATGATTTTCAGTTACCACCCAGAAGCACAAGGCCTGCTTGGCCAGTGCGGGGAACGGTGATCAAATACACCAAAAAGTGGGGAAAGGTGGAGATGGGGTACAAGCTTTAAATTGTGATTAGAGGTTTAATGATTGCACGGTCACCACCAATTGCTCTTTCTAAAAAACCCCTAGTCTAGTTGATTGAGCTGGACGCTTTTCTACAATAAGAATAAAGGAGTTAGGTGTTGGGTTTTCTCAGCCCACCGATGGAAGGAAGTGATCCCTAGTGAAGTTCCTTCAAGGGTGATTCCTTGCAGAATCTTTCCGATGCGCGCAGGGGGCAGAGCACGCCACTGGCACTGAAACTCTTGAGGTGGCAGTCGGCAGTATTGCCCAGAGTGGGCCACTCACCCTCCATCATTCACTCAGCAAAGACGCACCGTGCAGGCCGTGGGCCTGGGCTCGGCGCTGGTCGGTGTGTGTCTTTCAGAGACCCGCAGCAGGGCCCTGCTCTGGGCATCCCCTCCCGCACCCTGGGTCCCCGTCCTGTTTCGAGACAGACCCTTTGGAAAGTTTGGCTCCTTCTGGTCTGTGCTTTTCTCTGACGTCAGAGGGATGCAGGCACCAACCCTGGCTACTCATGGTCCAAGTGGTTCCAGCTTTTACTCACTGTCCCTGCCTGCTACTTCCCACAGTCCCTCCTGGGATGGGTGGTTGCCGTGGTGACCGTTCATTGCGGGCACTGACTGTTTCCAACCGCTGAAAGTAACCTTCACCGAGAGCTAAGTGTTCGGGTCCAGCGAAGGCACGTTCGTGCCAGGCCGGCCCTGTCACTGCTGTGCCCACACCGCGGGGTCAGAGCTGCTGACCCTGGGCTGGCCGCCCCAAGTGTGCAGTCTGATACACTCGTGCACATGCAGAGTGAGGGGCAGGCAGTCAGCACTGTCCCAGGAAGTGTGGGTGCTGAGACCTGAGGCTTTGTCCCGTGGATTTGGGATGATTTCTCTCTCTTCAGCCAGTTTGTGGCTCTGTGCCTGGGCCACTGGGCTCACCCGTTGGCCTTGTGTTTCTTGCACAACTGGGGAGTCACTTTCTTGTGAACAGACTGCCCAGGTCCAGGATGAGGTAGAGGGCAGTCTGGAGCCTCTGATGTGCCTCTGCTGAAGGCCTACCAGCACTCGCCATCTGAGGACAGACCCGGACACACCGTCCCTGTGAAGCCCCTCTGTGGGCTGAGGCTGCAGAGCGAGTTGGTGGACGCCGCCTGCCCCTCGCAGCACCCTGCTCTGCATGGAAACGGGAAGTTTGCTGACCAGCAGAACCTCTGCGTTGTTGTTTGTCCCCAAGTTTGCGCTGACTGGAAGAGCCATTTCAGTGAAACCATAAGTGTGAGAGTCCCTTCTTCGTGAAGGAGGTGCAGAGCCTGAGTTGGGGCTGGCAGGCGCTGCGGGGCTGGGCTCCAGGGCAGGACTCGGCCACAGGTGTGTGGTGCACTGGCTGCCGCAGACAGGAGGCGCCGTCCCACTGCGGTCTGCGGTGGTCCCTCTTGGGCAGTGGGTGCACGGGGGCTCTGACGTCTTTCTGTCCTTCACAGGGGCGGCTGAGTGTCCTGACCAGAGCCCCGGACTGCAGCCCTGGAGCCCAGGCCACGACCGGGACCACCGTGTGTCCATCGGCCAGGGCAGCGCACTCCTGCTGACCTCGTCTGCCACCGTCCACTCCATCCACATCTCCGACGGAGGTGAGCCAGCCCCTCCCCGGGCATGCTCTTCTCCGTGACCCAGAGCTGTGCAGCTGGATGTGGGGTACCACCACTTCAGGTGGAAGGGACAGTCCTGAGCTTTGGGTTCGAACAGAGCCTCTGGCTCTTCGAGATAGCCGTTGGCTCTGAGCACGTAGGGGAGGCTTGTCTGAGGACTGAACGTGGAGAAGGAAGCTTCCGTAGAGCACGGTCCTTCAGCAGCTCGAGCGTGCCAGCTCACCTCACCTTCAGAGGCTGGTGCACTGAGTGCTGTGCACGCGGGGATGGCAGGGAGTCAGGCAGCCGTTGTGTGCACATTGCAAGGCAGAGAGGAGGGAAAAGTAGGCAAGCCCAGAGGGGTGTGAACAAGGTGCTTCTTGCCTGCTCGGATGGGGTGGGGGCTTGGGACGCCTGCTGCCAGCTCTGCCGTGACCTCGCCCCTGCCGCTTGTGTTCTTAACCTCACCCCATTCCTGCCCCCTCAGGAAAGCTAGTCATTAAAGACCACAAGGAGACCATTGTTCTGCGTGCCCGGCACATCCTGATTGACAATGGAGGAGAACTGCATGCTGGGAGTGCCCTCTGCCCTTTCCAGGGCAATTTCAGCATTGTTTTGTATGGCAGGTGGGTAGATAGCATGTAGGGGTCAGATGCTACTCTTGGGTCTGACGGGAGGGAGGCTTTCTAACAGAGAGGGGGGGTGAGACAGCCAGGTTTAGGGCAGGATGGAGTTATTGCACACTGCCAGACATAATCGCAGACAGGACAGACATTGGTGATGGGGCGGGCTGGACAGGTACACGGGGCCTTTTACTGTACCACCCTGGGCCCGTGCTGAAGTCATAGGAGTCCATGCCAGCCTCCCAGCCGCCTCCCAGTGTGTCATGGCTCAGGGCAGCTCTGCTTCTTTAACTGCTTGTAGCAAACATGGTGAAGAAGGTGCTCTGCAGTGCTCGCCCCTGGCTGCACCCCGCCCTCAGTTAGTTGAGAGCTGTGAGGAGCAGTAGCCACACGTAGGGCAGGTGGGCAGCGCAGGTCCAGGGGACTCCGTGTGTGTTAGGGACCAAGTGGTCAAATGCTCAGCACTGAGAGACACGCCGACACGTAAGCTGAACCCGAATGTTCCTACTCGGCCCATTGGCCTCCCTGCGGTCTGGTTTCAGAAGATGCGGTTGTGTGGCCGGTTCCCCGGCCTGGTGACGTCACACGTGGTGGCCACAGGGGGAGTCGGGAGAGTGACAGCCCCGGTGCAGCCTCAGGTAGAGAGGCGTCGGTGGCCGTGCAGAACTGTCTTCTCTTTTAGGGCTGATGAAGGAGTGCAGCCGGACCCCTACTTCGGGCTGAAGTACATCGGAGTTGGCCAGGGAGGCACTCTGGAGCTGCACGGCCAGAAAAAGCTCTCCTGGACGTTTCTGAACAAGACCCTGCACCCAGGTGGCATGCAGGACGGAGGCTATTTTTTTGAGAGGAGCTGGGGCCACCGTGGAGTCATCATTCACGTCATCAACCCCAAATCAGGGGCAGTCGTCCACTGTGACCGGTAAGGTCTGTCTTCACTGAGACACAGACTCCTTGGTTCGGCGCCTGTTCCCTGGGCTTGGGCCCCAGGCCGGTGCTGCTCCCCTGCAGGACCCGAGCAAGAGTGAAGCACACGGAACCCCCGACCTCAGGGGGCGGCTCCGCTCTGCAGGCGTTTTGCCCAGGGAGGCAGGGTACACCGGGAATGAGCACACACATGGGTGCATGCACACATGCACACACACACACGGGTGTGCACACAGCACGGCTGCAGGCGGTGGTGCCCTGTGCCTGGGGACAGGTGCCGTGGAGGGCAGGGTCACGGGGGAGACCGGCTGCACCCAGTGGTTGGGAAAGGGCTTCCTTGCCCTTCGAGCTGAAAGGCGCACAGTGAGGCCGAGTTGGGAGAGCGTGTCCAGGGCAGGTGCAGAGGGCCTGGGGTGGAGAGGGTGTGGCGTTCTCAAACACGGGAAAGCCAGCAGGGAGGTGGGGATGCGGAAAGCGATAGGAACACGGAACAGGCAGTGGGGTGGGTCCTGTGTCACTTAACTCTAGAGATGCGTGGAGAGCGGTTCCGTCCCTGGGTGAACATTGCTGCACCAGGTGGAGGCAGCCCGCTGCACGCCGGCTCTGGGGTCCAGCCTTCGGCTCTGGGCCACACACCCACACAGCATGTCACGGCGTCACGGAACCAAATGTTGTGGGCCGTGGTGACACAGAGTCAGGTGTCTGTGTATTTCAACATGGAAAAGGAGCGGCACACGTGCAGCAGGAGAGATTCAGAACAGGGTCCAAGGTGTGTGCAGGGCACTTCCCGTGAGCAGGTGCGGCCTGAGTGGTGGGGCTGGCGCGGCCCAGGACCCAAGCGCCCCAACTGCGGACATCACGGGCAATGCACTCAGGCGGCACTGACCTTATGAAGCAGCGCAGGCCTGAGTCCAGCACCAGGGAGAGCGACGCGATCGGCCCCAGGTGCAGGAGGCTGCTGCCGGGAGGCGTGGGTGCTGGTGTGCGGCTTCCTGTCATCGGTAGAAACAACACGCCCTACAGCAATGGCAGAGTCGTAGCGCGGCGAGTGCAGTGACCGCTGTCGTGGTCGTCACGCATCTGCTGTGCTTTCCTGCAACTGGCAGCCCAGTGGGTTTGCTGCCAACGGCCCCAGCTCGGTAGGAAGGTGTAGTCTCGTGATAATCTGTGGGACCGGCTGCCTAGGAGGTCTCTGTTGACCAGAGGCCCTGTGGGCCCAAGGAGAGACGTTGGTTCGATGTGAGCCTGGTGGGGGATTTATCTGCTGGGACGGACTCCCCGCGGGGAACTGAGGGCCCAGAGTTCGTAAGTAATGAGAGTCCAGCGGCTCCTCGCGGGTTCAGGCTCGGTCCTTACGGGGATGGACCCTGTCCCTAAGGCTTGTCCTTGGCCCTGTCACGCGGTTTGTGAGGCACTCACGGTGGCTGAGGTGCCCTGCAGGGAACAGTGGGCAAGGCCTCGAATGGGGAGCCCAGGTTAGGGCTCCGTCCTCCGACAGAAATGAGCCGGGATAGCGTCCAGCTGCAGTGGAGCCCGAGGCTCTCCGCTCCCCACCCCTCCCTCCGTGTCTGCTCGCCCAGGCACTGCGTCCTGGGCTCCGGCTCCCCCCACACCGTCCTCTTCTAGGTCAGCCTGCCCCTTCAAGCCCAGGCCTTCTTTTCTCCTCTTTCTTTCCTCTCTAATCATAGTTGCCGCACAGCGTTACATCAGTTTCACGAGCACAACACAGTGGTTAGACGTTTGCACACTTTACAAAGCCATCACCCCGGTCAGCCCGGTGCCCTACCGGCACTGCACATGGCTGTTGCAGTGTCACCGAGCACGTTTCCTGTGCCGTGTTACACGCCCGTGGGACTGTTTTCACAACCAGCAGTGTGTGCTGTTCACCCCTGCCTCTCTCTCGCCCAGCCCCAAGCCCCTTCCCATCTGTTCTCTGCGTCTGTGAGTCTGTTTCTGCTTTGTTCGTTCCTTTATTTTGTTTTCTAGATTCCACATGTAAGTGAAACCGTGTCACGTGTCTTTCTCTGACTTATCCCGCTGAGCAGAGCACCCTCTCGGCCCATCCGAGTCACAGATGGCTGATCGCCTCCTGTCATGTGGCCGAATCACAGTCCAGCGTGCGCATGCACTCCCCCCGCCGTCGTCCCTTGTCTGAGGACGGGCACTCGGGATGCTGCCGTGTCTTGTCTGTTGTGACTGGTGCTGAGGCTTCTCACCTCTGTTAGGATCCACGTGATACAGGCAAAAACACCAAGGCTCGGGGACGACGTTTGCTCAGAGTCACAAGGCGGGGACGTGCGGGATCTGGGGTTCAGACCCACACTGGCCCGGGCCCTTCCCACTGTGCTGCCTTCACGGGTCCCCTGGGGACGGCCGCCTGCTTCAGCCCAAGAGCACGGGCAGCCAGGAGGGGCACGGCGGGGAGCCAGTGTGTCGGAGAGCCCTCCCTGCATGCGAGAGGGGCCGTCTCCCCAGTTCCGTGCTGGCCTCTTGGCACAGCTTCCTAAACTGGTGCGGCAGGGTTGCTCGCAGAGAGCCAGCCTGTGATGAGTTCGTTACCGACCTGGGGGACGAGGCTTTCCTGACAGCTGCTGTGGAGCTGTCTGTCTCCACAGACAGACGCCTGCTCCCTCCCACGCTGCTCCACTCCTGTGTCAGTGGCCTCAGGGATCTGTGTCTGAGTAAAGATAGTAATAACTCTGGACGCACACACATAAATGCAGACCACAGTCACCTGAGAAGGTTACCTGGAGGAGTAATAACACAGGTGTGTGTGCTTGAAAGGTAGGAAGCATTTGATTAGGTGGTGAGAAGGTGAGCAGGGGAGAGTGAAGGCAGGTGTGGGCATGTGGCTGGAGTGGTCCAGGGAGCTGGGCGGCCCGCAGCCTGTCACTGCCGGCTGTGGGGGAGGGGCCGTGGCAGGCGGGCCAGGCTCTGTGAACAATGACTCAGAGGCACATCCCGCTGACCGCCCCCGACCACTGTTTCTCGTTTCCAAAATCTCACCTCTTCACCCGGCTTCATTTTCCTGGTTTCATTTTAGAACTATTTTGCCAGTTAAGTCCCAAGATAGCTTCCTTTGGAGTTTCCATTTTAATTGCACAAAATCTTTATGGCTATGTGGGGGCGAGCTGACATCGTTACAAAATTGTGTCTTTGTGACTTCCTGTCACCAGTGGTGCAAGCTTTTTGAGATGTGTGTTTCACTCTGTGAACATGAGGGCTGGTTATTGGCACCCGGTTTGAGACACTCGATTTTTGCTGTAATATAAACTCCTCTTTAAAAATCAGAGCTCTTGGGACCTTGGGGTGGCAGCTGGTTGTAACAGGAAAGACACAAGCCTCACGCTGGTGTTGGGGCTGCTGCCAGGACCACGAAGCATGCATCTCTGCCCTCTTCAGGTTTGACACCTACACGTTCAAGAAGGAGAGCGAACGTCTGGTGCAGTACTTGAACGCCGTGCCCAACGGCATGATCCTGTCTGTCGCGGTGAACGATGAAGGGTCTCGAAACCTGGACGACTCGGCCCGGAAGGCGATGACCAAACTGGGCAGCAAACATTTCCTGCACCTCGGATTCAGGTACCTCCCACCACCCCCACTCCTCTGGGTCCCCGAACACCGGAGCCGAGCCTCTGGCTCCCGGGACGGAGACGCGAGCTCACTCTCCGTCCGAACGGGACACGTTGCAGCTTGCTCCTAACAGGAAGCTGGCGTTTCTCACAAGCATGTTTCAGTCCGAAAAAGCAAAAGGTCCCTGTCGTATTGCGTTCATTCATTCAGGCAGCCACTTACAAAGCGTGAACCAGGCATCTGCAGTGTGTGAGGGCCACGCCTCCTGGGGACACAGCCAATGCCCCCTTCCTCTCCCGTTGACAGAGGGCTCACTCTGCCCGGGGGTGGGCAGACCTTGTGGGAGACCACACAGAGCGCCCTGGCCCAGCCCCGCCCCGCCCCCAGGAAGGGCACTTCAGTGTCTGCTGCTCTGAGCTCCGACGGCTCAGCCCGAGCACTGTGCCCACTTCGGGCACGCCCACTCGTTGGCAACTAGAGGAAGCCGTTTGCCCCGAGGCAGCCTCGCCGCTTTATCAGGCTGGATCAGCGCTCGGCTCAGAGGGAAGCTGAGGCCGCCTGTCCCGCGGCTGTGGGGGCAGCGACGCCCTTCCTGTCAGCCCCGCAGGCTGTGGGCCAGTGGGGGCAGGCCAGAGCCTTTTTGGGCTCGGAGCACAGCAGCCTTCCTGGGGGTGAGAGGGCGTGCTCTGGGTTCCAGAGGGTGTCCGGCTGAGGATGAACGGCAGGGGCACCGCAGTGTCACAGGGCTCCTCTGTCAGCACAGGTTTGCCAGCCAAAGGCCAGTGCATGCCTTCACACTGAGGGACTGAGCCACATGGGCCCAGCTCCCCAGGGCCTCAGCAGGAGGTGATGGTGGCAAAGGCCTGATTTCGAGTCTGGGCTGTGCCTACTGTTGGGCGTGACCACAGGCAGGTGACTCGCCTCTCCCCAAGTGGCCCTGCACCCGTAAAGTGGGAGCGGCGGGAGCCACCGCCAAGGACTGCTGGGAGAGTCGCAGGCAACAGACGGCAGGAGCACAGGAGGAGGAGTGGACAAATGTTAGAAACCAGAGCCACAGGACGGGTGGACCCTGCATGGCCTGCCCTGGCCGTTCTCGTGGGCAGAGGACCTCAGTGGGCAGGAATTTGTGCCCCTCCATTCGTGCAGACACACCTCGAGTGACAAACTCAAAACTTCCAATGTCAGTGCGAGGCCGGACACCTGCCCCATCATCTTTTCATTCATTCCAGAAGTGGTTACCAGGCAGCTGTGGGCACAAGGCTCCAGGGCGGGCTCGGTGTCCCAAGCTGTCGTGGGAAGGCAGATAGGAAGGGGTAGGATGAGGAGACATTTTGGGGGGGGCGGGGGCAGAGGGGATTTTCGTCAGACCAGCAGGGGAGGATGGGGGCAGGCAGATGCCCAGGAGGACCAGGAGGCTCAGGGTCCCCTGGGCGGGTGTGTGGCTTTCTGAAGATGGGAAGGACAGGCAGCGGCAGTGTGCGGCAGAGGGAGGTGGGGCTGAGGCCGGGAGGTGGCAGAGGAGGGCCCTTGTCCGGTGTTGGGGAACTTGGTTTGCGCCCAGCGGGCAGTGGGGAGCCAGGGGGGACTGGGCCAGAGGGTGACACAGTCAGATCCCCGGCCTCAGTGAGCGGCTCACTGTCCAGTGTCAGAGGTCATAACCGAGACCGTAGAAGCTATGGAGGGCCAGAGTTGTTGGGCGCTCCCTGTAGGTGAGAGGCTGCGTGGGTGTCTGGGGAAGAAGTCTGCCTGCCCCCGGCCGGGCGCTCAGGCGGAGGGAGGGGCCGGGCAGCTTTCAGACCCTCGCACGTCCTCTTGCCCCTCCGTGCCCCATTGAGAAGCGGCATCTCTTCCCTTCCCAAAGCCTGTTGCCAGCCCCAGGTGGAGGCAGGTCTCGGGCTTGTTTGTTTGTGTTTCGTGCCTTGTTTCGTGCCAGGAGAGCCGGGAGGCTCGCAGCATGCAAACCCGGGTGCGCCAGGCGGGTAGGGAGCCCCGTGCCTGCAAAAAAAGCTCCTGTTCTTGCGGAGAAGGGGAGCCCAGCCTGGGAGCTCACTTTCCTGGACGCCCGTGGGCTGCTCGCTGGGCGACGGTATGCTGCCTGCCCCAGCCGAGCTCAGACATGTGGAGGACGTCACCCTTGTTGTTGCTGGTTTCAGACACCCGTGGAGCTTTGTGACGGTGAAGGGGGACCCTGCTGCCTCCGTGGAAGATCACACGGAGTACCATGGTAATGCTGGCTGGCGGCCCCCCCTGTCCCCCCCCCCCCCGTGTCTCTGGCGGAGGCGCTCCTCCGCCCTCGGAGGGTGCCCACCCAGCTCCCCACGCCCACGGCCCCACCCTGTCCCGTCAAAGGGCCACCAGCCAACACCATTGAAGGCCAGTTAATGAGACAATACTTACATTTTCAGAGAACCCGTCACTGACTTTGTTAACCTGAAAGTAAAGGCCTTTCAGAGTGAGAGACAACCCGTGTTTATTTGAGATCAATAAAAATAGCTATTGGGAAACCATTAACTCAGGTAGAAGCGCAGATAGTGTTCCTGCAGGCAGACAAAGCGAGGGGTCCTCAGGAGAGGGGGAGGGGGCGGCCCCACCCACAGCCGGGAGGTACCACAAGGGTGCAGAGCACATGACACAGGGGGCGTTCATCCTAAGCAGCGTTTTCCGTTTTCAGTCTGGGAGCCGCCCGTGCAGTAGTGCTCCTGTCAGACTGCTTTCTTATTCCCTCTGCACACTGTTCTGTGGGTGCAAGGCTGCTGTAGGTCCCGTTTTAACACCCCAAAGACTTGAGGGGTGAGACCTGCCAGGCAGTTCCTCTGGGGTGGCAGCCGCAGTGCCATTTAAGAGTGGCTTTGCTTATTATCTTTGTTAACAACTTAATCCTAAACAAGGGGCACAGGCAAGGTGGGAACTGGGACAGAGCCAGCAGGGGTAGTACTTTGAGCTAAAAAGATGCTTTGGATGGGCCGTTGTGGTGGAGCCGCCCCTGCCCGGAGCAGGGGCGGGAGGCGCGGCCGGGCCGGTGGGGGAGAGGGGCCCACACCAGAAACGCCCGAGCTCTGAGCTGCAGACGGTGTGGGTGCAGCTCCACTTCCAAGCCCGAAGCAAGTGGGGGGCAACCGTCGGCTTCCACGTGAGAAGATGGGCCTGGGGCATTTTTATTTAAAGAAGTGGCTCAAGAGTCCCGTGTCCGGGGAGGTTTCTCTGCCGTAGACTCACACCACTCTGGGTTTGGGGGTCTTCCCGCTGCTGAATGTCTGGTCTCCTGCAGGTCACCATGGCTCGGTCGCTGCACGGGTGTTCAAGCTGTTCCGGTCGGAGCATGGCGAATACTTCAATGTGTCCTCGTCCAGCGAGTGGGTTCAAGGTGAGGCGTTGGGGACTGCCCGGGAAACCTGACCTTGGGCAGAAGGCTAGGGTGCTCTGTGTTCGCAGGACAAGGGTGTTTCTCCCGCACCCGTGAGGCCGTGCCGGTGTGGTGGGGTCAGCTCGAGTTGCACCTGGAGTCTGTCTGCAAAGCTGCCTTCCCTGGGCCCGGCGGTGGTGCTGGCTGGGGGCCACGTGTGGGGTTGCTGGTGCCGGCCCGCAGGGAGCCCCCACACGGGCCGGGGTGCAGGTGGCAGTGGTCTCTGCCTAGTGGGCTCACGCGGGGACTGGTCTTTCTCCCTTTTGCAACATGAAGAAGATCTGTTGCTTTTATAAAGTAAGAGGTGTCTTTAATTAGAAGTTGGGAGAGGTGGCAAGTTGTTCTCCAGGCCGGTGCAGGCCCAGACGGACTGCACTCCCTCCACTGTGCCAAGGGTGCCTGGAGCCTCGCCGAGCCTGGCCTGTCCCCCTGTGGGCCTCCCCGTCCGACCAGCTCTCTGCTTTCCACCTAGATGTGGAGTGGACGGAGTGGATCCACCATGACAGAGTGTCGCACACAAAAGGTGGGGAGAAGATTTCCGACCTCCGGGCGGCTCACCCAGGAAAGATCTGCAGCCGCCCCCTTGATATACAGGTACCCGCCTGAGACGGCCCCTGGTTGTTTGGGGGAGACTATAGATCTCTGACGTTCTGTTGTTTGGGTGGTGTGGCTGCCGTGGCCCTCGTAGCACACAGGTGACTAGGGACCACCATTTCCGGTTTGCATGCCAAGGTCGGCTCCAGCCCCTGGCTGGGGGGTCACCGGGCAGGCTCTCTCCTGCTCCTACCTACAGGCCCTCCTCCTCCTCACCTGCACTGGCAGGCACGCCCAGCTCAGGGGCGGGCTTCAGTGGCTTGGCCTCGCCTCTCAGCTCGCTTCCTTGGGACCCTGAGTGCACGGGACCCAGCGGGGTGGGGGCGCAGCCCCAGCCCAGTCCAGGGTGGGGGCACACCTGCAGCTGGTTCTCCCGAGGAGAAGCCAGTGGTCGCAGATGGATAGCGTTTGCTCAGGATCTGCCCTTGGGGTTAACTGACCTGAAGGGACCTGGGTTCCCTCACCCTGGGCGTGCTGAGTGAGCGCGCTGCCCTCACGACTCCCCGGCACAGCTGCGGAGCCTGTGCTTGGCGCACTGCAGGGAAGACGAGGCATGGGCAGAGACAGCGGCCTTCGTGTTCTTTGCCCGATCTTGTTCCAGAGCAAGGGCTGGGCCACTCACACGCCTGCTGGAAGGTCAGAGGCCGTTCAGGAAAGACCAGCCCTGCCCGTTTCTTTCTCTTTTAGCCAACAAAGCCCCTTGTCCCAGGTGATCTGACCACAGGGGGCAGGTCACCTGCGGGTGTCGCTCCCTGCCTCATACTGCGGAGGGGCTGTGGACGAGGGACTGCTCCTCAGAGCGTGGGTGCTCTGCTCTGCAGTCCCAGAGGCCTCACCCACCCTGTGGCGAAAGTCCTTGTTTGCCCGGCTCTGACATCGCTGAAGGGTTTACTTAGATTAAGTTGCAAGTTGTAGACTCTTCTCGGCTCCAACAGAATCAAAACCTCCACCCCCCACACCACCGCCCACCACCCACCGTCCACCAACTCCATACTTCCCAGATCTAATGCTAATTTTCCCTGGCAACACTTAACGCCCCCGCTGCAATGCCGAAGCAGCCATAGCCTCACTCCACCCGCTCACTGGGCTATGGGAAGTCCAGCCCTTCAGCAGGCTCCACTCCCCAGATGTCTCTGGGGACCCTTGGGAGTGCTCACACGCCCTGCCTGCACCTCTGGGTGCTGCTGGACTTTGCTCAGCCAGCCCCGGGCTCCAGACCTCAGTTCTTTGGAAGAAGACCGCTCCCTGCCAGGTGTTTCCCTCCCCTCCAGCAACTGTGTCCCCTCCGTGGGCTCAGGCTCTTCCTTGAGTGTTGACTCACAGCCCTTCGCAGGCTGAAGATTAAACAGAGCTCGCCTGAAGGCTTGGAGACAGTGAAGGAGGCCGGTGGGGACGGCCCTTGTGGACTCCTGAGACCAAGTGCCGCCTGCGGCCTGGCCCCGGCCCCGTCCCCTCACGCTCAATCCTGCCCGAGGAGTCAGTCCAGTTACTTGGCTGACAGTCTCAGTTTCCTCCCGTGGGAAACGGGGACAGTGGCTTTCCCCCCGTGGGACTGTTCTTCAGTTTGGGTGCAATGGTGCGTGAAGAGCCGGACCCACAGTGTGTGCCCGTCGGTGCGCAGATCACTTTGTTTCACTGAGGCGACGACAGCACTACCAGTTACTTCACGATTACTAGTCTTTAGGGGTCACAGCACGACAGTGTCCACCTACAGTGAAGGTCGGGCCCACCCAGCAGCGGCAGAGCCCTGTCCCGTGTGACCCGAAATCGAGGTCTTGCCTCAGGTTTGAAAAAGGAAAGTAAAAGAAAAAGCAGAATTGAGTAGCTGTTTCCTTGAAACGTTGGCTGGATTTTGTCTCTTGAAACATGTCTCACTCTGTCTGCTGGTGTTTCCAGCTCAGTTTCAGTGTGACAGGGCCTCCCACAGAAGATGCTGGCTGCAGGGGGGCCAAGGTGCTGGGCGTGGCCAGTGACCTTGAGCTTCTGACCTGCTCTGAGGCCCCACGTCTCCCTCGAGAGCTGCTCCGCAACCCCTGCCCCTCCGGTGGCCACAGGCCCCCAAGAGGGCAGCCTGTGTGTGGAGCTCTCGGGAAAAGGCTGCCCTTCCGTTATGCTGGACCCATGTTTCCGTGCTCTCCGTCCAAGCCACTGACAACGAGCATCTGTGGGTTCAAAGCAGTGGTTCCTCAAAAGCACCCCTCCCCAGGTGTCTGTCCTCTGACCGCCCACTCCCCCTCCCGCGCACCTTCTCTCTCTGTGTCCTGTCTGGTGATAGCACGTCGGGACACACCCAGCCTGGGACGGCCCGCTGGCAGGCAGGGGCCTTCTCAGAGTGGAGTGTGTCTCCTACATTCCCTACCTGGCCTCGAGGCCACTTGCCCCCAGCCCCTGTCAGCCCCTGTCAGCTGAGACCCCTCTGTGCCGAGCCCTGGGGTGGATGCTGGGGTGAGGGAGGCAGCAGAAGCCTGGTCCTTGCTCTCCCCAGAGCCCACGGTCAGTGGGGGGAGACAGATGTTGAAGGAGGACGCCAGGCTGGGAGCCCTGAGGGCCACAGGGGGCGGGGCAACTATAGCTCTGTGGTTGGACGGGGCTGGATTCAAAGGTCGTCTGGGCTGCTTGCTGGCTTCGTGACCCTGGGCAAGGCCCGCAGCCTCCCCGAGTCTGTTTCCCTGTCTGTGAAGCCCGCAAAGACCTCACAGTTCTGCCGTAAAGCTGGGTGAGGTAATACATGTGAGCTCTAGCTCCACAGCTACAAGGTGGGGCCCTCACACCGCACTGCCCTTTGGAGTCCCGGGGCAGCTTTGCAGAGGGCTGATGCCTGGCCACACTCAACACAGCCAGACCGCAGACTCAGGCCGGGGCCTGGGGGCAAGCCTTTGGAAAGAGCCCCCGTGTGGTGGGGGGTCGCCAGTGATTGAACGTGGCGAGTCCTCATGGCGCCTCCGTTCACGGCGCTGGCAGCGGCTGTAGGTAGCCAGCCCAGCTCCTGAGAGAGCACCCGCTGGTAGTGGGCTCTCCTTAAAACATCTGCCTGGCAACGCACATGAGCCCCTGGTCTGGACGCCGGCACCCGTCGGACCCTGCAACTCCGTGACCAGAGGGTGCCTTCGTTGGAGCAGTATTGGGTTGTTGTGCATGCTTTTTGCTTCAGGGACAATTTTAGACTTGTGGGCATATGTTTATAGCATTAATCATCACCTTCTTTCTTTGCAAAAAAGAGTGACTTTGCTCTGTAATTTCCGTGCCGTTTGCAGGCCACGACAGTGGACGGGGCAAACCTCAGCACCGAGGTTGTCTACAAGAGAGGCCAGGATTATAGGTTTGTGTGCTACGCCCGGGGCCACGCCTGCCAGAGGTACCGAGTGCGGTTCCTGTGTGGGAGGCCCGGTAAGCAGTGCTTTGCTGGCACAGAAATGGGGCGGTGGCTGTGCATTGTGAGTTTGGGTGGCTGGAGCTGCTGCCTCTCGGGGTCTCAGTGACATGGAGCTCCCGCCAAGTGCGTGATGACACAGGAGAAGTGGGAGGGTGCTCGGAGTTGGCAGGAGCCAGCAGACCCCACCCTGCCCATTTGTCTATCAGGGAGGGGAAGGGCCTGGCCTAAGAAAACCAGGGTGCAGAGGACAGAGCTGGCCTTCCTGTACCCCCCACCCTGCACAGATGTGGAGCCTCTTGCCTCTTTGGGTGCCTTTATTTTAAGCTGGTTCCCGAGATGCTCGTTAGGAGGGGCTGGAAATGGCCAGTTTATTTGCAGGGCCCTTGGCAGTCTCCAGAAGGCAGTCATTAGGGGCAGGAGGTCTTTGGGGGGACGGCTCACAGCTACTGTAAATGACAGTGGAGAGGAACTGTATTTGTTTTATGTCTCGAGCGAAGTGGGTGTGGCAAGGCAGCTGCGCTGAACTCCAGCTGAGGGCCCGGTGGAAAATTCCTCTGCCTAGAGCAGATGAATGGCTCTTTTCTGGTGGGGCCTTTGTTGACTTCCAAACCCTGCACCAGTCCTGAAAAGGAGTGCCCTGGCGATCTGGGGTTTGGATAGGCAAACCTGGCATTTACTTATTTAGGGAGGGGAAGGGAAGAGGTGGGGGTGGGCAGAAGTTTGCCAGGGGCGATGGGCCATTATCTCAGTCCCTCCTGCTTTGGGTTACAGTGAGGCCTAAACTCACCGTCACTGTCGACACCAACGTCAACAGCACGATCTTGACCCTGGAAGACAACGTGCAGTCGTGGAGGCCTGGAGACACCTTGGTCGTGGCCAGCACGGACTACTCCATGTACCAGGTGGAGGAGTTCCAGGTGCTCCCCTGCAGAGCCTGTGCCTCCAACCAGGTCAGAGTGGCAGGTAGGACTTCCCGGAGCCCCGCCCTGGGAGGCTGGCCGGACCCGGGAGTGGTCGGTCTGAAAGTCTGCCAAAATCACAGATGATCTGTGCCAGTCAGCTAGTGTCATGATAACGCCACGTAACAAACATCACGGCAAGCAGGGGCACCCAGAAACGCCGAAGGCCTGGGCTCGGCACGTTCCTGCCCACGTTCCACTGCGGCCACCACGCAAGGGGCAGGCACATCTATTTCTCCCACAGGGGTGGATGTCTGACACGCGGTGATGCGGTCCACCGCAGGGTTTTACTCTCTCCTTTCTGTAGCTCTTGGGTTTTCCTTTCCTCTTCTCCTCCGTCTTGACTTTGGTGCCCTGCCAGTTATGGTCGGGGAGGTTCCTGGGACCAGGCTGTTAGAGGTGGGAAGAGACCTCAGTGATCTTAGGGCTGATTATTCTCAGCAGGCGGAGTTATGGGTCCTCTGTGGCCCTGGGTGCAAACAATAGGACCCGCCTTGAGCACCTGACACGAAACCCAGCTCTCCACAGGGCTCCTCACCAGAGAGCACTGATGTGGCCGCTGGCCGGCCAGGCCATGCAGAGGCGCTGGGCCCCTTCGGGGACCTGGGGTCAGGGGCCAGCGGGCAGCCCCCGTCCGGCGTCACTGTCCGCAGCCCCGTGCTCTGTCCCTGGGATGAAGCCGAAAGTCACCTGCAGAGAGAGCACAGGGCGGGCAGCTTGTGCACTTGCCCCCGGCCGGCTGGGGCTGGGGCCCTACACTGATGGCCCCTCTGAGACTGCTTGTCCTGGGGCAAGCGTCACTTCCTGAGGGAGGTTGGGGCACAGAAAGGAGATGACGCAGGACACTTGGAGAAGTGTTAGAATTTAGGGCAGGAAAAGGCTGTGGACTGAGAAAGCAGATCCGCTGTGTTACTCACAATACCCACTACGTGGGGAGTGAAGCTACGGGAAGTAGCAGTCAACACAATCTTCTTGGCTGTGGGGGTGCGCTGAGAAAGAACTCGGGGGAACAAGGGTGAAAAGGGTGAGAGACGGTGCTGCAGGTCAGCGCCCGCACTCCACGTGTGCCGGGAGGGCAGGTGGCCAAGGGGGTCCGCAGATGCCGCTCAGAGACCCTGGGCACTGGCCCCGGACTCGGAGTGACACAGGAAGGCAGTCTGAGTTTCTGGGGGATGGCAGTTTGCAGGGTGTGAATGCAGAGAGCGGGAAGGAAGCAGCCGCTTGCGGGCAGAGGCTGAGACGGCCAAACATTTGTTCCTGGATCACGTAACAGAGTCGGGCACATGCCTGCCAGGCAGGGCCCCCAGCTTTGGGGTGATGTGTGTGCCGGGTGCACAGGGCTCTGGCCCCAGGAGCTGGCAGTGCCACCGGCAGTGAAGAGAGAGACCCAGCACAGAGCCATCCCAGTGCAGACACAATCCCAAGTGCTAGAGCCACTGGGGGGGCAGGGCAGGGTGTGGGGGTGGGGCAGGGTGTGGGGGCATGGAAAAGGGGCCGCACAGAGTCAGACAGGCATGGGTGAGGAGCGTCTTCCGGAGTCCCCAGTCAGGGCACACATGCAGACCGTGGAGCTGGTGCCACTTCTCATCGAAAGGGGACCTTTGTCTGGGCAGCAGTGTGGCTTCTGGGAGGGTGACAAGCCTGCCCTGCAGCCCTGGCCTACATGGAGATGGGGGGCCCCAAAGAGGCCTGGAGGGAGGTCTCACTTTGAGCAGGTCCTGCTGGGACACCTGTGGGTGCCAAGGGTGCCCAAGGTGATGTCAAGGGCTGTGCCCCCTCAGCAGGGCGGTTTGAGGGGGTGCAGGTGAGGCTGCTTCTTGTGGTCCCTCAGGGCTGCTCTGGGTCTGTGGACCGGCAGGCAAGGATGAGTGGTGAAGCCCTCAGGACCCTGCACCCTCCCTCAGGTTAGCTAGCCTCATCTGGGTCTGCACCAGCCCCCCCCCCCCCGCTGACTCCCACGCCCCAAGTTTGGATGGAAGGTCCGCTTGACTCTGCTCACAGCTTTGGGCTCACACG
This sequence comes from Tonatia bakeri, assembly GCA_004024845.1. Classification (NCBI taxonomy): domain Eukaryota; kingdom Metazoa; phylum Chordata; class Mammalia; order Chiroptera; family Phyllostomidae; genus Tonatia; species Tonatia bakeri. The sequence goes on along the minus strand of PVIA01000227.1, from coordinate 111,087 downwards.
AAAACAGCGCCTCCTGGTGGACCGTGTGAGAAGAGCCCCAGATGGGGAGGTGGTGTGTGCGTGCACACGTGTGTCCAGGGGAGGCTCCCGTTTCTCCTGGTTGGCGGGAAGCCCCTCCTCTGGCTCTCCCTCTCCCGTTGACAGCGTGCAAGCACTCCACCTGCTTCCTCCTTTCCCAAAATGGCCCCCGTTGTCTTGGAGGCTTCACCATCTCCGGCTGGCTGCAGAGAGGGACACAGCCTTTCTGGGTCCTTCTCCCCTCTGCCCTGTTCCAGTAAACAGGCATCTTAAGGGTTTTCTGATGGGAAACAGATGGGGGAACAACGCAATGAAAACGTGTGAATCATCGAAGAAAGTATTTCAGAGCCTCGCCAGCCGCAGCATGATTCCTGACACCTCCTGACGGGGCAGTCTCAGAGCTCTTCGGTCCTCTGCCCTTTTCCATCCCGGCTCCCTCTCCGCCTTGCTCATAACAGCCCTTCCCCCGTGTTTGAAGAACAGTCCTGTCAAGTAGCGCTGACGTTTCTGTGGCTCCCTGTGCTGTGCCAGGCACTCGCACGCTCCATCCTGCTCCCCCTCGTGAGGCGCTAACGGGGAGTGGGGGTCAGGGGCTGCCGTTTTCTCCAGGACCCAGACCCCTGCTTCCAAACACGGGAGCCACCAGGCACATGGGCCCATGTCAACATAATTACAGCTAAATAAAGTAAGAAATCCCATTCCCGGTCACACTGGCCAGATTTGAAGTGCGCGGTGGCCACGCACGGCTAGTGGCCACCCTGTGACGGCACAGGACGGGGCATGGCCATCGCGTCAGAGTCATGGAGCGGGGGCGGTGTAGACCGGGTGAGCCTCCTCGAGGGGCTCCTGTGAGCAGCACTGGAACTCAGAGATGCCTGGCCTTGAGGCCCATGACCTACATGTCCTTCCTCCATGGAGGCCCTGCCCAGCATCCCCGCCCGAAGTTGGCTGCCCGGTGGGGGCAAACCAGGACTCTGGGCTTCAAATTTTCTTCCCTAGGACCTGCCAGCCGAGACCCTCCAGCTTGTCCTCAGAGGTCTGAGAGGCGCAGCCCCTTACCCCGTCCTGCGGACTCACTGGCTGTGCTAGGTCTGAGCCACAGGACATGTGTCTGCCTCTCTCACTGGAGGGTCCTCAGTGTTTACTCTCCCTTTGACCCAAGTAGCTAGTACTGCGCCTGCCCTGTGGAGAGGGCTGGAGGTAGACCAGGGCAGCGCAGGGCAAGCACCAGGGAGGCAGGTCAGTGGTCGAAGCCCCTCTTGCCTCCCGGCCTCCTGCACCCCCCCACCCCAGCCCTTGCCCAGGCTTGTGGCTCTTCTGGGTTGTTTGGGACGAATCTGGCCACGTCTGTGGTCCCTGCTGAGCCTTCACTATCAGAGCTGCGAGGAGGAAGGGAGGGTGGAGGCTGGGAAACTGGGGCACACAGCTTCCCCGGGATAGCAGCCAGGGCGTGGCCTGGGAATGCAGCGAAGGACAGATAAACTGCGGGAGGTTCTGTGCATGTTCTGATAAGGGCTCCGCTGTGAGGGGGTGAGGAGTGGCAGAAATACGCTGGCGCTGGCTGACTTGCCTGCTCGCAGGAGTCTGATAAACACAGTCCCCCATCCACCTGAAGCCACTCCTGCCCCCTGGCTTGTTTCCCCGCCCCAGGGAGCCAAGAGTGCGTCTGACCTGAGGTCACCACAGCTGTGCAGCTGGGGCTTGGAGCCCCGGTTCCAGTCGTCACTTGAGGACAGCCCCAGTGCCAGCTGTGCGTGTCCCCACTGCTGCACCAGCCCCCGCCCCGTGCCGGGCTGTCTCAAGCGCGGTCTGAGTGTTAGCTCATTTGACAGCTCCCCTGAGAGACGTGCTAGGATCATTTCCATTTTATGGGTGAAGAGCCTGAGGGCCAGGGGCTTCAGTAGTGTCAGGGGCTCGAGGTTCTAGTCTGACTTTGGATCTGACACAAACAGCTCAGCCTCAGAGTCACCGTGCACCCCCATCACCCTGTCTCTCCTGTCACACTGACCCTGGTCCCCGAGGAGGGAGGGCTGGGAGGGTCGGTCTCCTGCTCAGACAGAGCAGCTACAGGCGGACACTGACAGTCTGAGAGAAGCCCCTAAGCCTGAGTGCTTGCGCTCTGAGGCCTGGTGGGAAGCCGGGGTGGGGGCTCTGCTGGGCACTGCCGTGCGCTGGAGCCCACAGGCAGATACTGAGGGGCTGGGGAGCTGGGTCTGGAGGGACCAGGTGACTGCCACACGGGGGCGAGGTGAAGCAGGCTATCCCAGCTGGAGGAAGCAGCTCAGAGAGATGCTCGGAGAAACACAACAGCCACGGCTTATGCAGGGAGGGTGGCTCTGCTCTGGCCAGTGCCTGAGCTGGAGGCCACCTGCTCCCTGCACCCCGTGCAGAGGGGACCTGCTGCTGGGCCTTGAAGGTGTGCAGATTCGTGGCCCAGTGACCCACAGCAGAGGGTGCGGGGGTACCCTGGCGCAGGCAGGGCCCAGGACTCTGCAGCGCTGACTCACTCAGATGCTCCTGGCACAGGTGTCAGCCCCGGGTGAGACTGAAGGCCTGAAGACCCCGCCCGTGGGGTCCACCTCGGACCCTGCCTTCAGCCAGAGGCACAGGCCTCGGCCTCAGAGATCTCGGGCTAAGAGTGCCTTCCAGTAAACAGACTGTGAAGTTAGTTTTTCAAATACCTAAGCCTTTTTTGAGAAGAACTCTGCCAGTAGGCTGGACAGTGTCCTGAGCATCCTAATCCTCAGGACGCGTGACTGTTACCTGACTTGGCAGAAGGGCCTTTGCCAGTGTGACGAGGACAAGGCTGTGAGGGGGGCGGCTCTGCGGGGTCATCTGCTGGGCCCGAGGGGGTCACAAGGGACACAGCAGGGTCAGAGTCCAGGGGGAAGTGGCGCACGTCAGAGAGTAGGGTGCGCGGGCGCCGTTTGAATCTGAGAACGGCCGGAACGGAGGGCCTAGCAGGGGCCCCGCCGATCCCTGGCTGCTGACCCAGGGAAACCGACCTTGGGCTTCTGACCTCCAGGGCTGTAGGAAAAGAGACGACTGTTGTTTTAAGCCACAAGTTTGTGGTGACTTATTACAGCAGCCCTGGGATGCTGATACTGACTCCAAAGGCATGTTTTCTTGGCTCTGCCGTGAGCTGGGCTCATTTCTTTGAACTCACGTGCTTCAAAGAAACTGCCACCTCCCTGAGACGGCAGGACTCCAGTCATCCACATCCTCAGAGACACTGCAGGCCCAGCATGGGGCGTGCGCTGGGAGCGGGGTGGGAAGGGGGCCAGCTCCTCCCTGGCTGAACGAGCAGGATGGGGTCGCTGTTGGTGGGTGCTACCCAGGGCTCCCGGTGACCACAGGCTTTGCACGTGGTTACTGTGTCACAGAGCTGAATGACGTATGTGCTCTGTGGCTCAGGTCAAGGTCATGCGCAGGCAGCGTGGTGTCTGTGGTGTGGTTCAGGCTGCAGACCCACACGAGAGATTGCTCCTCCTTGTAACGCTGTCCTCAAAGGGAAGGGAAAGTGCCCGCCAGCCAGGGCAGCAGCCCCAGCGAGGAACCGGAGGCAGGCTGGCTAACCTCTCTTTATTCCAGAAGGCAGGGTCATTGTGGAGGCAGAATTTGGGGCCAAAAATCAAAGGTGGTTCCAGAGTCCCAGCTGGCCGCCCTGGGGTGGGGCTCAGGGTCACTGGTACGAGGGACGACACATTGTCTGCTTCCCGGCTGGAAGGAGGGTGGGAGTGGGGGAGGTCTCAGTGATGTCAGCCCCAGTGGGGCCAAAGCTTTCCGGCACTGTTCTGATGGCACCCAGCACCCGGCCACAGTGCTGGACATAGACGTCCGATCCCACTCTTCCAAGAACACTTGGCTGTAGGTGCGCAGTCTGCACGAGGCTGAAGGTGGTCGGTCACACAGGCTGTGTCTGTGGCAGACCCGCTTACCATCACAGACCTGGCTTGGCTCTGCGTTTGCTGCAGTGCCGGACAGCTGGCAGTCCAGGGCGTGAGCTCATGGGGTCATCAGGGCCCAGGTGTCCTCTCTCTCATTGCTGTGCCATCTCCCGGGTGTGGTCCTCGCCGCCTGGGGGAGGCTGGGCCACCCCACCTGTCCGCATTCCAGCCCAGGGGACAGAGCGGGAGCGGGGCCCCTCGAGGGTGCACAGGTCGAGTCTGCCCATCCTGTGAGCACACCCGCCACAGGGGGCCTGGGACAGGGGCCCTCCTGGGGAGCATGGGTCTCTCTAAAATGCTGGAGGTTTTAGTGCCACAAGCAGAAAAGGGGATGGATATTGGGGCCCTCAGAGCTGTTTCTGCCACAGGCTTCAGCTCTAAGCACGCATGGCCGTGAATTCTCCCTCTCCACTCAGACAAGCAACTCTACCTCCCTGAGCTTCCTTTTTCCCTGCAGTGGGGTCAGGGCCTTGGGACCCCAGCAGGAGCTGTGGAGGCAGCGGCGGCAGTGGGGGCCTAGGGCCCATGCAGTCCCTCTGGTTTACCCACCCCCTCCTGCCACAGGGAAGCCCATGTACCTGCACACTGGGGAGGAGATTGATGGCGTGGACATGCGGGCCGAGGTGGGGCTCCTGACTCGGAACCTCGTGATCATGGGGGCCATGGAGGACGCGTGCTACCCCTACAGCAACCATGTCTGCGACTTCTTTGACTTCGATACTTTTGGGGGCCACATCAAGGTAGGGTCTTCCGGGGTGAGGCCAGAAGCCCCACAGGAATTCCTGTGATGCCCGTGGTGGGATTCTTGCTAGGGAGGGGCATGGGGGGTAGGAGCAGGGACCAGGGCAAGGGGACCTGTGGAAGCTGGAGAAGGCTTCTGTATCACCCCCTGGCATGCTGTCCCTCCCATCAGTGCTTGGGGGCAGGAGAGACAGTGGAGCCAGCCTGGGGATGGCGCTCTACTCCCTGGTCACACCCCGTCACCCTGCACTGCCTCCCTTCTAGACTTTCAACCCCAATCGTGGCTCTCATTCCCTGTCTTCATAATTTGACCCTGATCCCTTAATCAGGGCATGAAACCCACAAAGAGTCATGTGTACGAGAGACCCACTGACATGCAGATCAGTGATGAGCGGGGGCTGGAAGCTCTAGCACTGACTTACCCCGTGAGTGTCCGGGCAGAGCAGGCAGGGGCCGAGACGCTGGCCGTAGGCTGCGGGAGGCACGTGCTTGGCGTGGCTGTGTAGAGCCGCTTACCTGGGGCGCTGGGCAGCACGAGAGGCCCAACATCCTTCCTGTGGCCATTGCTCTCAGCGGCGGGGTTAAAGCCGGCAGAATGACAGCGTCCTGGGGTCTTGCGAGGACAGTTCTCTCGCAACTAACATCACATGCTTTAGGGTACGACATTGTGGTAAATAACTGAGAAGAACCATAGAGTGGAACCTACCGAGCGCAGACCCTCCTGGCACGCTGGGGACGCAGTGGGGACGCAGTGTTTGGGTTATAGGGTTTCCCGCGTGCCTGGTCTACGCTCATCCAATGCTGCGTCCCCACCAAAACCACCCCCACGCAGTTCCCCTCCCTCGTGACCATCCTCGGCCTCGGAGGTAGGGAAGAGGGTGGGAACGAGCCCGTCTCTCTGCACCCCTCCCTTGCCGGGCCATCACCTTGCCACACCCCTGTGGTCAAGCGGCACCTTGTCCCCCTCGGGGTGAGGAGGCCCCGGCCCAGAGGCCATCCCTGTTTGTCCTAGGTGGGGTCAACAGAGCCCTTGGAGGGCACGGGAATGTGGGCAACAGAGGGGGCCAGGCAACGCCTCCCAGGCTGCTCCTGACTCTCGCCTCTGCCCCCCCAGTTTGCACTGGGCTTCAAGGCAGCTCATCTAGAGGGCGTGGAGCTGAAGTACATGGGGCAGCAGCTGGTGGGCCAGTACCCAATTCACTTCCACCTGGCCGGCGACGTGGACGGACAGGGCGGCTACCACCCGCCCACCTACGTCCGGGACCTGTCCATCCACCACACCTTCTCTCGCTGTGTCACCGTCCACGGCTCCAATGGCCTGTTGGTGAGTGCCTCCTTCCCCGGAGGGAAGGTCCTCAAGAGCTCTTGCCCCGTCCCCGGCCACGCCAGTCCACTTACTGCTGGGCCCGGGGCCGTGAGTGCTGAAGGGGGTCTGCCAAGGGTAGGACCAGCCTCACCTTGGGCCTTGGAGTGATCTGAACAGACAGCAGGCCGCCAGCCAGAGGGGAGGGAGAGAACGGGGGTCTCATCGCCAAGAGCACCAGGTGCAGAGTGCGTGGTGGGCACTGGGAGCACACTCTCGGGGATGGGTCGTTCCGTGGCCATGCGGCACGACAGGCCTGCTCCCCGCGGACAGGGCAGGGGCAGACGAGGCGGAGGGTGGGGTGGGGGAGGGGGCATGCCCGACCCACCAAGTGATGGCGGCAGCGGCCCGTTCCTTCCAGTAAACCGAGGGTCTGTCAGAGCAAGTGCTGCTGGGAGGAGCATCCTCAGCAGAGTGGCGTCTGAGTCAGAGGCTTGTCTCAATTTGCAGTTAGCTCTTGCACTGAGTCGATTCCTGCTTCAACGAGCCCATGTTTTCTATAAACGTTTTAAATGGGACGTTACAAAATGGCACCCTGCAGGCTGACTCCAGCCTGTGTTTGATTTGGCTCCTGCGGTGTTTAGAGAAGCATTTGGTCGTTTTTATGCTAAACTGATAATTTTATACTAAATTGAACTTCCTTTAGATGGAATGAACTTACACCCTCTATGAGCTTTAAAACCGGATGTCGCAAAATGCCACCCTGAGAGCTGAGTCCATCCACCAGATGTGTTTTGCTTGGCTTCAGGACTGTTTAAAGGAACACTCAGATTCGTTTCTATCATTTAAAAATTGGGAGATTCACATAGAAATCTGGATTTTTGGCTTTCCTGGGGAAGTCAGCTGAGTTGGCAGCACCAGGCCCACATTCCTGCCTGGTCAGCGTTGCGGAGGCCCCGCTCCACTGGGCCGTGTTCCCTGGTGGACCCCGGGCCCATCGTTTCTAGTGCTTTTCAGGAAGCTCCCCGGCCAGTGCCACCAACGGCATTTGCATCTGACTGTGGCTTTAAACCAGAGCGAACGTCCCCACCAGGTGTGTGAGGAAGGGAAGATAAAGAGGCTTGTCAGCATGTCGCTGTGGAAGCCACGTTCGCTTCTGTTCGATGTGCTCGTCTGTCACAGAGGAGTGCCTGCTGTCTCTGTGTTCCATGTTCTGTGGCTGGAAACCTCACTGGGTGCAGGGGATGGAGTGTGGGCTGCGGGGCCAGGTCCAGAAGGAGCTGGGTTCCAGGGCTCGGCCCCCAGGGCGTGAGCTGTGGGACCGCGGGCACACAGCTTCACCTCGCCGACCCTCAGTCCCGACTCAGTCAGGCAAGGGAAGAACGCTAGACACGCCGGCCCGGCAGGTGTCGTGCACGAGGCAGGGCTCCCCACCCCGGGGCGGGGGGGCGGTGAGAGAACCCGGTCTGGAGCAGTGGCCAGAAGACGTGGGAATTGTTTCTGGCTCACGGAGGCAGCGGAGGAGAGTGACTGCTGGGGGCAGTGGGAATCATGCTGCATTTAGACCGTCAGGGGGCCTCAGGGGGCACAGTGCAGGCTGGGACCCTGCTCCTGCTCCAGTGGCCCTGCCCCTCACCAGCAGTGTGGCGGGGCCATGGTGTCGCCTCTGCCTGCCTCTGCCTCCTCCTCCGTGCCTGTCCCGTGTGCTTGTTGTGGGAACTGGGTGCAGAGCCCAGCGCACTCAGCCTGGGAGCGGCACCAGTCTGGGACTTTGTGGGACGAACACAAGGCAGGGAGCTGCGGACGTTCTCACTCAGGCGGGCGGTGAAGCAGAGTGTGTGGTGGGAAGGAGCCGTGTGGTCTTGCTTACGAAAGGCCTGACTCTTAGGAGCTTTACTGGTTCCAAGCATTTATCCTCAAGTTTTGTCCTTAAACTTAGCTTCCCATCACCTATGTCTAACTTCACCGAAGAGGAGGATACTAAGACACCTCGCCAGCTGATTGCAGACCTGGGTCGGTCTGAGTGGCAGCTGCTCTGGACCTCGGGCAGGCCCGCACACAGTGTGGCCTCGGGCAGCTCTTTGCTCAGGCAGTGTCCTTGCACATGCTGTGGAAAACGCAACCGCTGCCTCTGCGCGGCGTTTCTGGCCGTCTTTGTGACGGGAAACCGCCCCCAGGGCCCGGAGCCCAGGTCTGCATCTCCGCAGGGATGCGGGTGGGGAGAGACGGCACAAGCCAAGTGTCGGAGTTGACGAGGGTCACAGGCCCACCGGGCCCTGGCCCTGGGGGATAGATCACTGGCACCCAGCAGAGGTCGATCCGTGCAGCCAGAGCCTTGGACAGCCTCTTGGAACCAGAAGACCTTGGCCATTCGGACACAGGCCCTCCTGCTCTCTGGCCCCGAGGGGTTCTGGCCACCAGCCGGGGAGGGAGCATCTCAGCTCTGGGTGGTGTCCACCTGCCAGCCCCCTGCCCCCGCCCGGTGCCCTGTCTCCCCGCCGCAGAGCTCCGGGAGCTGTGGCAGAGCCTTCTGTGCTCCTGGGCCCCTCCACCCAGCGTCTTGCCCCGCGGCCCATGCAGCCATGCTCACGTCTCCTTCCCACATGAGCTCAGGTGAGGAACCAGACTCTCGTCGCTGGTGTCCCCACACGTTTCACCGGCCAGGGCTTCTGAGGGCAGATGGGGGTAAGAGAGGGGAGGGGCACAGAAACCAGCTGGAAGTGGAGCGACAGGCCCTCTTCTTAGCAGCCCCCAGTGCAGTGGCATTGACCTTGCCCTCGGATGTGCCTGCCAGCTCGAGCAGCCCTCTTTTCCTGGCCTCTTCCTCCCGTGCTGGCCACTCTGGGTGATCCATGATGAGCCTGCCCAGCTCACTAGGAGGAAAGGGAGCAGCATCACGGGGTACTTAGCATTGCATGAAGTGCTCGTGGGGGATGCAACAGGACTCGAGTGCCGGTCCTGGGCTGGTGCCAGAGATCACAGTGGGGGGGCGGGGTGTGCAAGCCCAGGGCTCCCCGTGTGCTGGGTGTCCTCCCGCAGGGGTGGCTGCGGTCCCCGCCCTGCCTGGCACACGGGCCAGATGACCTTGGGCCAATCACTCACCTTCTCTGAGCCCCATTTTCCTTATTTCCAAAACAATTATTATAGGAAGGGGCAGGACTTAAGCCAGAGTAAAAGGCACACGGGCCCAGTGCAGGGCTGGGACATGCAGGGTCTCGGTTCTGGGCACTCCCAGAGCATGATGGCCTGGCTGTGGCAGAGCCGTGAGGAGTGGGAGTTGGCAACCTTTTCCAGGCCCCAGCCGGGGGCTGGGGGCACACTGTGAGCTGTGAGACAGGCTGGCTTTGGGGGTGAGGGCCTACTGAGGGGCCAACGCCAGTCTCGGGAGGAGGCCCACCTGGCTGCGCTCTGCAGCTGCGCCCGCGAGGCTCTCCCCTCACCACCTTCCCAGGGGCCTCCTGTGTGCAGCCCTCTTCCCTAGGGCCTGTGCACTGCGTTCATGCTGCGTCCTCGCTGGATCAGGCTCCGGTGACCCCATCCGCTGCCCCCCTGACCTGCCTCTAACATTTTGTCCTTGTCCCACCCCATGGAGCCTCAGCCACAACACCTCCAGCTAGAAGGGACTTCGAAGTCACCTGTTTACCCCTCTGTCTGGCCCTCCCAGGCTCCATACCTGTGTCTGGCCCACGTCCAACCTCCAGGGCCCCTCACAGGGCCTGGGGTGCGGCTGATGCGGTTTGAAGTGTGTGAGTCACCGGACAGGGGTGAAACGTCCCCCTCTCTGGACCCCTGCAGGTCAAGGACGTGGTGGGCTACAACTCTTTGGGCCACTGCTTCTTCACGGAGGACGGGCCGGAGGAACGCAACACCTTTGACCACTGCCTCGGCCTCCTGGTCAAGTCTGGGACCCTCCTGCCCTCCGACCGTGACAGCAGGATGTGCAAGGCGATCACAGAGGACTCATACCCAGGCTACGTCCCCAAGCCCAGGCAGGACTGCAAGTGAGCCCCCACGCCCACGCCAGGGCCCCAGACTCCGGCCCAGGGTGGGCGCCCACACCTGGGCTCTGAGCAGCGGGAGCCCCTGGCCCCAGACCACCTGCTGCTCAGAGGGGAGGGTCGTTTCCCTGGTCAGGTGCCCCGTGCGCGTCCTCTGTCCAAAGAGGGCCACGGCTCTTGCCCTCCAGCTTCTCCTGAGACCAGGCAGCGTGCTCTCCCAGAGAGCAGGCCGCCCCTGGCTCCCCGCGAGTGGCGAGTACACGTCAGCACCAGCCGCCCTGGTCACCTGCAGACGTGGGGGAGACAGAGCTCCCCGTGGGGCCGGCCTCTCGCCCTGGGCTCTCCCTGGGAAACGCCCCCTTCCTGGTTTTCCTGACTCGGATTTATTTTAGAGCCTCTCTCGGGCTTCACCTACACCCGGTGTCTACCTCAAAGAGCCACGCCCGTGTCAGATTCTGAACGCTCTCAGCGCTTTAGTGTGCCCTGCTCCCGTGAGAACACTGGGTTTCAGACCCAAACAATCCATGACCCCGCAGCCTCTGGAGGCCTTTGTCAGAGAGCCCGACACAGCCCCTGCGGCCGTGCGGGGCTGGGCCGCCGTCTGACACTGTCCTTCCCCTGCAGCGGTGTGTCCACCTTTTGGATGGCCAACCCCAACAACAACCTCGTGAACTGCGCTGCTGCAGGGTCCGAGGTGAGTGGGACTCTCTTCTTTGGAGGAAAATGGGGTGGGAGCCGGGGCTTCAGGGCGCCATGGCCAATCCCCAAATCTGAGCTCTGAACCCCAGCTCAGAGTGAGAAGGGCTGGCTTTCATCGATGGCCGTGCCTTCATCGCCGGGAACAAGGCATTTTGTGCGTGATAACCCATCACCAGATTGAAACCGCTGTCCCTTCCTTAGAACCGTACCTGGGAGGTCAGCGCTCTAATGGGTAAAACCATGTACCTCTCACACTGACCAGGGGAGGTGGCTGCTGTCACCTGCCGCTGGGTCGGTGAGGACTCAGGACGGGCGCTCACAGGATGCACACGGCCTTGCTCTTGCCCACCCTGCCTGCAGCCCCCAGGCCTCAGCTCCCACATATAGTGACAAGGGAGGAGCTAGGAACACGCTCAAAGCCCCTGCGATGTGCCAGGAGGAGGTGGCGCTGGCATCCAGCTGCGTGGAGCCCGTGGCCGGCAGGGCCGGCCCTGATGGGGGGGTCTTCACAGCCAGGGAGGCCCCCAAAAAGTGCATCAGCCTCAGACTTCTCTTTGCTTCCCAGGAGTGTGTTTTAGGGTGGGTGGTGGGACCCGACTGGGGAAATTTGGGGCCCCTGATGAGAGGCTGGCTGGCGCTGAGTCCTGTGTCTCCTCCTCCCCCCCAGGAGACAGGGTTCTGGTTCATTTTCCACCATGTGCCGACGGGCCCCTCAGTGGGGATGTACTCCCCGGGCTACTCGGAGCACATCCCCCTGGGCAGGTTCCTCAACAACCGAGCACACTCCAACTACCGGGTGAGTGTTTCTGGGTCCCCAGCCCAGGCGGTGCCGAGACCAGAGCCGTGGGCACGACCGGAGACTGGGGCAGGGGAGCTGCTTCGGGGCAGAGGTGGCCTGGGGCCTCAGGGGCCATGCACACAGAGCCCTGGATGTCAGGGCTGATCCTCTGTTCCAGTCCCGGACGGTACAGATGAGTGAGCTGAGGCCCCCGAGGAGGATGGGCACATTCCGGGTCAAAAACCCCCAGGGAGTAGACCAGAAGGAAGAGATCTACTCTCAGAGTGACCTGTGCTTGCACCCGGGGGGTGACCATGGGGAGGGCTGGGCAGGGTGGGCCGACAGAGGACCCCAGGCAGGGTCACATCCCAGAAGCTAAGGGAGAAGACAGTTAGTTCATGGGGCAGAGGGCAGAGGTGAGGAGGGCCACGGTGCCTCCTGACAGAGAGAATTAGCCAGGCCTCAGAGGGGCATTTCTGAGGCTGCCCTGGGCCGTGGGGGGCTGTCTCCATGCAGGACAGACCATAGTCTGTGGGGGAGGGACGGGGAGAAACGGTATTGGCTAGTTGTCAGACCCCTTGGGGACCTTCCCATGAGGCGTCGGTGGCTCTGTTGGACCTGGGTGTTGGCAAAGGTTGGAACAGGTGAGGGTACGTGGGGAGGGTGGTTTCCCACAGGACATAGGCCAGGGTCCCGGGTGCAGATGGAAGGGCCTTGAGGAAGGTGGCAGGTAGGACAGGAGGGAAGAGGAGGCTCGAGCTGGAGGGACTGGATGTCTGAGCCAAGGAAGCCCTGTGCTTGGCACTCACGCCCGGGGGGCCCCACTGCCTGCACGTGTGGGGTCCCGTCCAGGGCTCTGCACCTGGGCAGCTGTGTGGGCGCTCACCGCCCATCTCCCAGAGGCCACAGCTGAGGCTTCAGAGGTGAGGGGACTGAACATCCTAGCTCGGGAGAGAGAAGCCAGGAGTCCAGCTTTGTACCTGGCTCACGTCACAGGGGCTTTGCCAGAGGTCAGTTGGCAGACATGGTAGCGGAGTGACCTCCAGTGATCCAAACAAGAGAACCCTGAGTTCGGGTGTTCCTGAGAGGTCAGGGGAATCAGGGAAGGAAGGGACGTGCCTCACCAGGCAGCACCCCCAGCTGCCCTGGCTCCCGCTCACCGTGCCTGACACTCGGGCACCTTGGAGCCACATGAGAAAGTGGGGCTCTTTCCTGAGTCAGGTGGGATCTGAGGCAAGGCCCGGGACGGCCGCAGGCCTCTGCCCCAAGGTAAAGACGAGACTGGGGTTCAGCATTTCCTTTAAATCGCTGCACGTGCACTGCCCAGAGAAGCAGCAGCATCCCCCTTGACTTGGGTCCCTCAGTGGTATGCGTGCTGGGTGCAGGGACTCAGCCGAGTGGCCCTGGACAAGGTTCTTAAGAAGGAAGACCTCAGCTCTCTCCAGCTTCCTCCTCTACACCTCCAAGAGGACAGAGCAAGGCTGGTTTTTCTGGGGCATTCAGGGCGATGCAGTGAGGCGGGGGGTGGGGGATGAGAAAATGCTTGGCCTGCAGCAAAAGCCAGCATAGCCCTGAATGTGTCCCTCCTCAGGCTGGCATGATCATAGACAATGGCGTCAAAACGACCGAGGCCTCTGCCAAGGACAAGCGGCCCTTTCTCTCCATCATCTCTGCCAGGTGATCAAGGCTCAGGGACCCGGGAGTAGGCCCCATTCCTTCATGCATCCCTTCATTCATTCATGCATGGATTCCTTCCTTCATTCATTCATACATGCATACATGTTGTCCTGGGCTCTGAGCCAGTTGCTGCGGGGACCATGGTGAGAATCTAGACAGCACAAAGTCTGCATTTCAGCACTAGGGTTGAATTGGGGTTTCAACAGGAGCCGATACCTAGGCCCATTGGCCTGGGCCACAGCAGGTTGGGCTGAGATCAAAATGTGGAAAGGAAAAATGGGAAGAATCTCAGTGTTGATATAAAGAGAAGAAATGTGTGGGTTGCAGCTGTGGGTACATCTGGGATGCTGCCAGAGGCCAGGGGCTACTTCTAAACCTCCAGAAAGTCAGGAAAACTTATCCCTTTAAAAAGACCAGGGTGCTTGGTCTCCATCTAAAGTGACACTAGTAACATCCTAACGTCCTCAGGAGATGTTTGCTGGAATGGACATCTGTGAGCCTCGGGGCTCCAGGGTCCATTCTCTGCCCAGGAAGTTGAGGCACAGAAAAGGCTCTGAGTCAAGGTTACCCCCAGTTGCTGGGGAGCTGGCACCTCCTTCCCTGCCCTGTGGCTGCATGGTGTGCTGGGTCTGGGACCCTGAACTTTCCTCTGAGTTTTGACCAGCCTGGGGTGGGGAGTGCTTCTCAGTGCTGCAGAGAGCAAGAGAAGTGACTGTCTGTAACTGGCCTGGGCTGGGCCCTGGAGGAAAGACCTGCTTCAAGCTCAGGAAGTTCACTCCTGCACCCCAGTAAGGGATGAGGTGGTGTTTTGGCAGAGTCTTGTGGGCCCTGCGAGCAGAGGGACGCTCACAGCCCAGAAGGGGTTCTGTCCGGGACCCCCACATTGACCCCAGGGCCCAACCTGCACCCCGCACCGTGTCGCAGGTACAGCCCTCACCAGGACGCGGACCCGCTGAAGCCCCGGGAGCCGGCCATCATCAGGCACTTCACCGCCTACAAAAACCAGGACCACGGGGCCTGGCTGCGTGGCGGGGATGTGTGGCTGGACAGCTGCCGGTGAGTCGGAGTTGTGTGGCTTTGGCATAGAGTGGGATGGTGCTCTGGGCAGGGGGAGAGCAGAGCATGGCAGAGTGGGGTAAGGGCCGGCACAGTCGGGGCTCACAGAAGATGGGGGTCCCTTTGAGGACTTGGAGTTTGAGATGCTTGTGAGATACTTTGTGGAAATGCTCAGATCTGGGAAAAACAGGAGGGAAGAATGGCTGATTTTACAGTCACCAGCGGACACTGGGATGGAAGCCAGCAGTCCCTGTGAGGTCCCCAGGGACCCAGCGGAGGAAGAGAGGACCTCAGGCAGAGCCTTGGGGATGATGGGCCCTGCATGTGGCCCTGGCCTGGCGCCTGCCTGCCAAGCCCTGGAATCACCAGTGAGGGCGGGTGGAGACGGAGGCTCCGGAGCCAGCCTTCACACTGCTGTGCCATAACCCTTTCCCTTCGGAGTCAGGCAGAGTGGGAGGGGCCTAAAAGGTGCCCAAGCCCCTCAGCAAACCCCGGACTCAGGCGGAGACTCCTCCCCACACAGCAGCCGCAGTGCAACTCCAGGGCACAGGAGCCTTCCTGCCCGCCCCTAGTGAGAGTGCGCTCTGATCACCTGCTCTGTCCCCAGGTTTGCTGACAACGGCATTGGCTTGACCCTGGCCAGGTAAGAGTGCCGGTCGCTGGGCTGGGCCCTCCGTGGACGCTGTCTCTGGGCCAGCATCTCACCCGCAGCTCTGCTCCCTGCAGCGGCGGGACCTTCCCGTACGATGACGGCTCCAAGCAGGAGATCAAGAACAGCCTGTTTGTCGGCGAGAGTGGCAACGTGGGGACCGAGATGATGGACAACAGGATCTGGGGCCCCGGAGGCTTGGACCACAGCGGAAGGACCCTCCCCATTGGCCAGTAGGTGTTCGACGTGGCTTAGCTTGAGCACCAGCCAGGGAAGGAAAGACGCTCGTCTGTGGTTCCTCGCGTGCGTGGTCAGAGAAACCACGGCAGCGCCGGGGCTGGCCAGCCGGGGTGGACTTCAACATGCCCACGGGAGGTCACACCACGTGATGGTGGGCCGGTGGGGCCACCTGGCCGCCAACGGCGTTGTGTGGCTCTGGGCTATGCCAACAGGAACTTCAGCTCAGGGCCAGCGAGTGGGCCCCTGTGTCCTCTGAGACACGTCCCCAGGGAGCACTTTGTGCTCTTCTGAGGGTGTCAGAGGGAGAGTGGGGCCCAGGCACACAACAGGGAGAATGGCCGGGAGGGCGACCCGACGCAGCCGCGTCACAGGCAGATTGGGGTTCGCAGCCAGCAGGTGGGGGCCCCGCTCGGGGTGAGGGTACTCTCAGGACTGCGTGTGCTCGTGAGTCTTGCTCTGCTCGGCCTGAAGGGCCAGGACAGGTTTAGTGCTGGGAAGCCTGCCCCAGCTGTCAGATCTGCTCAACCCCAGAGAAGCAGGGCCATCTGGAGCCGGGCGCCGTGCAGCAGGGGCTCAGGCAGACGCTGGATGGTCTGCGGTGGCTGGTGAGGGTAGGGACTAGCAGCGCTGACAGGCCAGCAGGGTCCCTGGACTCGGCCGTTCCTGGGAATGCCACCGCCCGGGCCGGTGGTGAGGGGTTGCTCCCTCCTGGGGGCGCTGCTGCTGAGATGTGGCCCTGTCCTTCAGGTGCTAGGACCAGCCCCTCCAGCCCCTGAGCTTGGACTCTTCCTCTAGAAAAGCATCGTTCCTGCCTCGATAGGCAGGACATGGGTCAGAACGATTGCAATGAAGGATGTGCAAGTTTGAAAAGATTTTGCAGGCAGAACCGCTGTCTCTCAGTGCGGGTGTCAAGACGAGAGCCGTTGTTCCTGCCCACCTCAGTGAGGTAGCCCTCCCATCAGATGGGTCTTATGAGCCTGTCTGGGGCTGAATAGCAGGTGCCTCTTTGATGAGGGTCACCTGCCTCCCGGGCCTGGAGCGCTCCGACGGCTTCCTGGCACCCCTGTTGGACTTGGGTGGGGCCCAGCTGACTTGTGCGTAGGAGCCGGGGACCCTGCAGATCTCTTTGAGGGTGATTCAGCCCGTCTGCCTCTTGGTTGGGATCTGAAGTTTAAATAAAGGGCCTGGGGGGACGGGCTGTCCTAAAAATGCCTTAAGTGGAAAAAATGCACAAGCCAGCCGTGAGAGTCAGGGTGCAAGGCTGTGACGTTGGTCAGTTAGTAATAATGCAGAAATGTGGAAGGTGCTTGGTGTCCCCTGGAGGCATGGGGCCAGGACGGTGTGACAAGGGCTTCCTCCGGGCACCGGGCCTGCATGGAGGGCCCCAAGTGGTGATGGGCAGCTAGGGTGTGGCCTCTCCCTACGGACAGATTCATTCCTGCGTTCTTTTTCACCTTTCTGCCCTTTCTTATGGTCACTGTGGAAGGAGAGGGCCCTGGCCCACAGCTAGAGATACCAGTAAAAGAAGGAAAATGGAGCTTGGAGAATGAGCGAGCCTAGGTTTGGGGCCAGGACCAGAAAGACCACCGGGAAGCCCAGCGGCCCCTTGGAGGCCCTTGCCTCTCCTCCCTACTCAGGAGCCCGAGGCAAATGGAGAGGGTCTCTGAGCACTCTGCCCCCGCTGGGCCCCGGGCAGAATCTCCAGGTTGCAGTCCTATTCTAGTCCCACCACCTCCGTCACCAGGCCTGCACCCTCTCCCTTCCTCCTGGGTGTCTGGGCCGAATGGGGGTCCTCTGGCAGCCCACTGTCCTGCCTGCCTCACTCCGTTCCCCAGATCCAGCGTGCTCCCAGTCGAAAGGCTTGCTCACAGACAGGAAACCCATCTGAGTGTTAACCCGATTAAATTGTTACGGCAACTAAGACGAAGGTGATAATGAGTAACGGCTCTCCCTTCTCGAGGGACACAGCATGGGGTCCCTCCCCCAGTACTGATGGCATTTACCCAGTGACTCTTTGCAGGGTGGAAAAGTCGGTTTGCAATAGAGGATGAGTCTCAGAACCCAAGCCAGCAGCCACACAGATGTCCATCCCCCAACCCCCGTCCATCCGTCCGTCTGTACATCCATCCCCTGTCCCTCCACATCCCTCCATTCAGGCATCTCTCCCTCGTTACGGACAGTCACCACGTCCCTGACTACTTTCCCAGGGCACCGACGAAAGAGCAGCCTTGCTCTCTGGAGGGGCAGCTGCTGAGGGTGGGGGTCAGGAGTCCTTCAGGTGGGCCCCTGCCGCCCCCACCCTGGAGGGCGCAGCCACGGAGACTCGCCTGACCCGGCCTTCCCTAACTGCACAGGAACTTTCCCATCCGAGGCATCCAGTTTTATGACGGCCCCATCAACATCCAGAACTGTACTTTCCGCAAGTTCGCGGCCCTGGAGGGCCGGCACACCAGTGCCCTGGCCTTCCGTCTGAACAACGCCTGGCAGAGCTGCCCCCACAACAACGTGACCAGCGTCGTCTTTGAGGACGTCCCGGTGAGTGCCGTGCCCGGGCAGTCAGGCTCGGGCGGTGAGTCACGTGTCCCTGGGGGCTGGTGCTCAGCCGCTGCTCCCACCGCAGGGCTTGAACGGCCTCCTCTGAGCGGGCTGGGCCACGTCCCAGTGCTGGCTGCATCCAAACTGGAAAAGTACAGGCGTGGGTGCCACATAGGTCGGGAGGGGGCGACGCCTGCTTGCCCGCCCCTGCTCAGAGCCTGCCTGGCCTGTGCAGGGGCCTGAACACTGGGCTCGCGCTTCCAAGGCTGCTCCTTCACGTGTCTTGCTTTTGACCTGGGACTTGTGCCTGGGCCACCTGTGCTGGCCCAATTAACTCAAAACCCTGCAGTTTCTAAGGGAATCTTTGCCGAAGATGCTGTGTTCAGTCTCTTCCTGAGAGCAGACCATACCCAGGGGCCTTCTGGCCACAGACAGCTGACGAGTTAGCAGCTGGGGGTGACGAGATCGGACTGCGGGCTGCCCTTGGAGACTGGGCAGGTCCAGACCTCCTGGTGCATTTCCTGTGGGTTCCAGGCTTCCCAGGCCCTTCCTCCTCCTCCTCCCCTCTGTCCCTGCCCTTTGCCTGCCTGCTCGGTTGTGGCAGGCTAAGGGGAAAGACGTGAAAGTTCAGTTACCTAATTTCTTTACTCAGGCCACCAGGGCCTGAGCAAGGCCGGTCATGGAAATCTCCAGGGGCTCATGTGGAAAGACTGTCTTCCTGAAACTCAGCACACACTCACACACGCCCCCCGCAAGTGCGTGTCCACTTCCTCACACACATTTCCCATCACCTCAACCTCATTCACACACTGAAACACACACACTCACCTGGGTCCCCAGGGCCCAGAGTAGTCTGCAGGTCACCCTCGGCAGCCAGCCCTCCCCCGAGCAGAGGCCAACACAGCAGGCTGGGTCTGGGAGCCAAGGCATGACGAGGCTGTGGCTGCCTTCCGTCCCATCGGAGAGGTCAGCCTTGTGGCCCCCTGAGTGCCCGAGAGCATCTTTGGTTTGGCTGACTGGCACGTTGAGTCCATGGAAATTGGAAACTTCACCCGGGACTGGCGACAGCTGTGGTTTCCCTTCCCGTCTTGGCCCTGCCTGACTTGCCTGGGCTCTGTTTAGATCACTTCCAGAGTGTTCTTTGGGGAGCCCGGGCCCTGGTTCAACCGGCTGGACATGGACGGGGACAAGACGTCGGTGTTCCATGACGTGGACGGCTCCGTGTCCGAGTACCCCGGCTCCTACCTCACCAAGGCGGACAACTGGCTGGTCCGGCACCCAGACTGCATCGACGTCCCCGACTGGAGAGGGGCCATCTGCAGCGGGCGCTATGCGCAGGTGGGGCGCGAGGGCTCGCCTCCCTGGGGTCTGTGGCTGCTCCAAGGGACCAATCTCGGGGGAGCGCCCGCTGCACGCCCGGTTCTGCACCGGGGCAGGGAGGCGCGGGCTGCTCTGGTCTCCTTGCTTCATTCTCCCCACTCCTCCTGCCTGCCCCCCCCAGGAGAATTCCTTTTTCAGCCCTCACCTGAGGACATATTTACTGATTTTACAGTGAGGAGGGAGGGAGGGAGGTAGGGACGGGGAGAGGAGCATCGACGTGGGAAACACCCACAGGCTGCCTGCTGCATGTGTCCTGACTCAGGATCAAACCCACAACCTTCAGTGACGGGATGACGCTCCAGCCAGCTGAGCCACCAGCCAGGGCTTTTTAAAAACTCAAGTGGAAACGCCGTGTAAGCGTGATGCTGACTAGTGAGCGCTGGGCGGTCCGATGCGTGGGTCCAGGCCAGCTCCGCCTGCTGCTGACAGCGGGACTCGGGCAGGGCGCTCAGACTCCGGGAGCCTCGGTTTCCCCACCTGGAAGACGGGGCGCTCGTGGAGCCTCCTCACTGAGAGTGGGGCGCGCACCTCTGGGCGCTCTCCTCCAAAGCTGGGACGGAAGCCACACTGGTGGTCTTGAATGTCCTCATAGCCCCCGGGAAAGGGGAAACAGGGGAGACTAATCTCAGTGAAGTATCTTATTTAACTCAATACGCTCCGAATACTGTCCTGCCAGCACGCAGGTGACATAAGAGCCATCAGGGGACACGGCCGTTCCTGTGTCTTCCTGTCCGGAGTCTGCGGCCCACAGCAGCTTTGCACTCACCACCCTCTCCGTTCGCATGCAGGGTTTCCACAGAGTAAACATTAGTTGTGTCGAGTGGAAAAATGTTTTATACAGATTTTGTTTTGAAATTTAGATTTGATCAAAAGAACATTTAAGTTTCGGGTCCTCAGCCACATGGGCCACGTTGCCAGTGCCGAGTGGCCACCGGTGGCCCACGGCTAGTGTGTGGGGCAGTGCAGGCTTGGTGTCCAAACCATGGCAGAACTGAAAACAGAAGGTAGCTCTTGTCACGCTGTCGCTGCTGCTACCACCTGGGTGAGTGACGAGTGAGCAGATGTGTGGAGGCCGGAGGCCCGCGTGGGCAGATGTGCGGATGAAGTGTCCTCACCGCTGCCCGCTGTGGACGTCAGGAGTCAGGGTGTTCAGAGCCGAAAGGAGATTTAGGTTTGGGAAGAGACAGAAGAGGGAGCTGGTGCCAGGCTGAGGGCCACTGGGGGCCAGGTGGACACGGGGCGCCAGGGAGTCGCTGGGGGTGCAGGTGGGAGGAGCTGGTGGTTAGCAGGAGGGCCCAGAGGAAGACGGCCCGAGTTGGGGTCGGAAGCCAGTCCAGGGTGTTTCTCTCCACAGTAGAAGGGGAGGTCGTGAGCGGAGAGGGCAGAGCAGAGGAGGGCAGACTGCAGGGAGCAGGCTGGCAGAGCTCCTGCCGGTGGGAACATGGACAATGGGCCGGGCTTCGTCCAGAACCCAGTGCAGATTGCACAGTGCTCCGGAAGAGGGGTTTTCTCGGCCCTCAGAGCAGGGGAGGGGGCTCTGGGGCGACCTGGGGGAGGCCTCTGCTCCCGGGTGGGAGCCGAGGTGGTGACGCTCTAAGGAAGGTCACCAGGGAAGTGGCGTCAGGTGCCCTCTTGATTAAAGAGTGGTCGAACCTGTGAGGCGAGCATCCACACTCCCTGGGCCAGGGACGGGACATCTCATCTGGAGCCCTGACCTTGACCTTCCCCTCCTCCCTGTCTTTCTGCTACACCCACTGCCGGTCTTCTGTAGAAAAGGGCGATCTATCAGAACTTGTCCAGCCATCGTAACTGGCTGCTGGCTAATCATGACTGAGAAGCTCCCTTCGCTTTGCAGTTGCTTTAATCTGTGTTCAAACGTTTGTCACTCCTGACAGCTCCCCGAGAGGGGAGGGCTGAAGTTTCTCTTTCCACTTTGCATGCAGTGCAACCGAGGGCACGATAACACCTTCCTTCTAAAGGCACAGCACCACCACACGTGGGCATGACATTCTCTCTCGGCCTCCGCTCCAGGGCTGTCACCTTAGTAACAGGGGACATGGCATCGAACACTGTCTCGAACTGAGGCTGGCTGGAGCACCCGGGCTCTGGGGTTCCTGGCACTCCACGGCCGACAGTCTTGCATCCAGTTTTGTCTCTGAAACGAAAGGCCATTCATGCACCCAGTGCACACGGACACCCCTGTGAGCAGACTGTGGGGCAGGACTGAGACCCGGGGGGTGGGGGCGCTGGGCCGTTCGCCTCGGCTGTCCCCCAGACACAGGCAGGACGACAGCCCACGGGAGGGCAGCTGCATTTGCAGCAGAGTTCTGAACGTTCTCTCCCTTCCTCTGGCTTTTTCCAGAATTTTCCATCTGACCATTGAGCAAACCGCTCCCAACTTCCCACTGGTATCTCTTCAACACAGACTTTCGGACATGCACAGAGTGTTGGTGGGGGCACCGTGGGGCATTGGCCGCCTCCGCCAGCACAGAGAGGCCCTTATTTGGCCTTCTTTCCTCTGCGTCCCCCAGAAAGGGCTCTGTGAGGGGAGGGACGTGCCCTGGAACGGGTGGCCTGCCGTCGTCAGATGCTAACCAGGCACTCCTGGAGGGATCCCTCATAACTGCCCCGTCCTGTGCTTCCTTTCCGGTTTTGAAGATGTACATCCAGGCCTACAAGACCAGTAACATGCGGATGAAGATCATCAAGAATGACTCCCCCAGCCACCCCCTGTTCCTGGAGGGGGCCCTGACCAGGAGCACCCACTACCAGCAGTACCAGCCGGTCATCACCCTGCAGAAGGGCTACACCGTCCACTGGGACCGCACGGCCCCCGCCGAGCTCGCCATCTGGCTCATCAACTTCAACAAGTGAGCGCTGGGCAGCGGCCGTAGTGGTGGCGGAGTCCCAGACTGGCCCCTCCCAGGACCGCAGCTGACACCCCACAGCTGAGGGCCCTCAGGCAGGGGCCCGGCTGAGGGTGTCGGGATAGGGCTTCGTACACAGGCTGGGCAGAAGCAGGTTTACTGTTGGGAGTACGCAAAACAGAGCGTTTCTTCTTGCATTACTACTTATTAGTTATTGCATTCTTTCCCATACTGATGACTGCAAACCTGCTTTTTCCCACCCCGATTTTGTGGTCAAGAGCTTTCCGTGCACGGTGCTCCTGTGAGGCGGACGCTGGCCAGACACGGGAAGTGAGGCCCAGAGACACTTGAGCCCTGCCCTCACGCTCCCCGGAAGGGGCTGACCCAGGTCCTCCAGACAAGCTGATGTCCCACTGAAAGGGGTCCCTTTCCCAGTCAGACTTCCATAGGGAGCTCCCCCCTAGACCCTGGGGGCCCCTGAGGGGCCCCTCCATGACCCCCTCTCTCCTCCAACACTCAGCCACTCTGTCACTGCCAATAGCAGGTGTCCTCCAAAATCCCCATGGCCGAAGCGGAGGTGCCGGGGGCGTCCTCGGGTCTCTCTCCTGCGAGCCCGGCACACCCCGACTCTGCCCTGGTTTCCAGGGGCGACTGGATCCGAGTGGGGCTCTGCTACCCTCGGGGCACCAGCTTCTCCGTCCTCTCGGACGTCCACAACCGCCTGCTGAAGCAGACGTCCAAGACGGGCACCTTCATGAGGACGCTGCAGATGGAGAAGGTGGAGCAGAGCGTGCCCGGCCGCAGCCACTACTACTGGGACGAGGCGTCAGGGTGAGGGGCCCCCGCGGCCGGTCCGCAGCCCTGAGACCCTCCCCTCGGTGTTTGCTGATTAGTGTAGGGTCCCTTCCCAGGCTCTTCCAGTCTGAGGCTGATGGGTGGTCCACCCACCAAGGACATTTTCCAAGTTATTAAGCTTTGTGCATAAGACAAACATCTGTACTCTCAGACTTTGCTGAAAGGCATGAGGTTCTAGTCAACAGCCATGCAAGGGGGAGGGGAAACGAGGGGGCTGACTTGTCCCCTCCCCCACAAAGAGAACCTAACACCTTAAGGAAGCCAGCACCTCTCTCCTGCCATGGTGCTGGCACTGCAGACAGCAGCCCTCTGTGAGTGAGGGATGGTAGGGCCCCACCACTTTGATCACAAGGAAGTCAGGGTTTGAGAAGCCGAAGCATAAGCAGCGTTGGGGGTGGGGGACAATAAACCGTACCCTCCCCCACCTAAGTTCTAGACCAGTTGTGGGCAGGCCAGCCAGATGGCGATGTAGGGACTGTCAGCCTTCCTGCCGACGGACCCCTGGAGAACAGAGGTCCCGTGCAGTCCCGGTGCGCCCCCAGCCCCAGGCGGCACGGAGCCATCGCAGGCTCCCCACCCGCAGCCTGGCCCCGAGGGCTTAGGGTGCAGAGCATCGGACCGAGTGCCTGCTGTCTGTGGTGGACCTGGTGACGCCCCACCCACCAGCCAGACAGGGCCCCCCATTCCCCGGGAAGGGTGAGTGCAGGGGGGCCTGGAGCGTGTGGAAGCGCCCTTCCAGAGAAGAAGTGGTGGAGGAGTTCCGAGTCCCTCCTGTGCCAGTGGGAGGGCTAGGAGTGAAACACAGGCTCCAAGGCCAAGGCCTTGGGGCACCACCTGTGCTTTTTCTTCTTTTAAAACCACAAAGGGCGAGTTTTCCAAGGCAACTGTCACTGCGTGAGTTGGAACTTTCTGAACAAAACATTGAACACTCTAAGATATCTCCTTTGTTACCTTTAAGTAGACTTCGTTGTATAATTTAGTGTTTTTTTTGTTTTGTTTTTTGGGTTTTTTTTTTTTTTGGTTGCGCAGCTTATCATTATGCCAAAAGACAATCATGCCATGCTTCTTAATTTTTAAAATCTTTCAATTACAGTTGACATTCGGTATTATGCTAGTCTCAGGTATATACATCAGATGGGACATTTATACACCTTACAAACTGGCCACTACGACACGTCTGGTAACCATCTGCTCCCATGTAGAGTTGCAGAGTTGCCGCAGCACATTCTGTTCTGTGTGCTGTGTCCGCTGTCCCAGGACTGCTCTCCAGCTGCGGGTCTCAGCCCTCCCCTTTCTCACCCGCCCCCAGCCCCGCCCCTCCGGGACCCTCAGTCTGCCCTCTGTGTCTGAGTCTGCTTCTGTTTTGCGTTTCGGATTCTGCATGAGTGACGTCATGGGCTGTTTGTCTTTCTCTGACTTCTTTCACTGAGCACAGTACTCTCTCGGTCCGTCCGAGTCACCGAGGGCGAGACTTCATTCTCTTTAGGGCTGAGTCACACTCCAGTGTGTGTGTGTGTGTGTGTGTGTGTTCCGATATATATATATATATATATATATATATATATATATATATATATCGATGGACACTTAGGATGTTTCCATATCTTTGCTACTGTAAATAATGTTGCAATGAACCTAGGGGTGCATATATCTTTTCAAATTAGTGTTTTGGGGCTCCTTGGGTAACTGCCCAGCAGTGGAATTGCTGGGTGATAAGGTGGTTCCATTTTTAGTTTCTTGAGGACTCTCCATACTGTTTTCCGTGGTGGCTGCACCAATTTACTCTCCCACTGACAGTGCACGAGGGTCCCGTCTTCTCCACACCCTCGCCAGCAGTTGTTGGCTGATGCGTTAGTGGCGGCCACTCTGACAGGTGTGAGGCGGCACCTGGTCGTGGTGTTAGTTTGCGTCCCCCTGATGGTTAGCGACATCATGATGTTGCCCGTCTTTCCATGTGTCTGCGGGCCCCTGTGCATCCTCTGGAGAGGTGTGTGGTTTGACTTGAAGTCACACTTCCAATTTGAAAGGACCATCTGTCCTTGTGGTATGAAGCTGCAGGAGCTCTTTACATGTTTTAGGTGTTAACCCCTTTGGCAAATACTGTCTCCCAGTCCGGTTTTCTTTTCAGTTTCTTTTCTTTTGAATTTCCTTCCTTGTGCAAAAAACTTCCATTTGCTGTCGTCCCATTTGTTTTTCTTTTGTTTCCCTTGCGCTAGGAGACACATCCAAATATATACATATTGCTAAGAGCAATGCCAGCGAGTTTACTGCCTATGTTTTCTTCCAGTGTTAGGGTTTCGGGGCTTACATTTGGGTCTTTAACCCGTTTGGAGTTTGTTCTTGTGTGTGAGGTACGCTGGCAGTCTAGTGTCATTCTTTTGCACCCACCTGTGCAGGCCCTGCCCTGCCACAGAAGGCCCGTCTCTACCTGCTGTGTGCTCTTCCTCTGCCGCAGGCCAACTGCCCGTATAGGTGTGAGACGGCTTCTGGGCCCCGAGGACGCCGCGCCTTAGTGCGGTGACACGCTCAGGGACAGCTAACTGCGTTACACGGTGTCTGTTTCCTGTGCAGAAGCCCAAACTGTGGGGCTTTTTGAAATCTTGGGGCTGTTTTTAATTCTCTTTGTGCCTTATACATTTGCAGTCACTTCTTACTCAGGTTCACGGCACCTGCATTCACTTGCCTTCAGTGGCTGCCTTGCCTTCCGCTATAGGCTGGGACACTTCACAACCAAATCACACTGATTGGGAGTTAATAAAAGTCAACAGGCTAAAAGTGAGGGGACTCGGACACACTCCACACTCAGAGTCAGCCCCGTGTTTCGAGGTCACAGCCCACCAGAGCGGCTCTGGCTGTGTTCTGGGTGGTGGGGTTTGCCGGATGGCACCCGAGCCAGGCACTGCTCCCGCGTAAGCTTGAGTCCCGTGGGAGGGCCGCAGCCAACGCCCCCCGCTCCCCACATGCAGGCTGCTGTTCCTGAAGCTGAAGGCCCAGAACGAGAGGGAGAGGTTCGCCTTCTGCTCAGTGAAGGGCTGCGAGAGAATCAGGATCAAGGCTCTGATCCCCAAGAACGCAGGCGTCAGCGACTGCACGGCCGCCGCGTACCCCCGGTTTGCCGAGAGGGCAGTGGTGGATGTGCCGATGCCCCGGAAGCTGGTCGGTGCCCAGCTGGTGAGTGGCAGGCAGCCAGCCCACCCCTTTGCCTTCCACCGGGCTCAGGCCCAAGCGGGGTCTTTTCGAGACCCCTGCACGGCTCCCAACAAGTGTCCTATGACCGGGGCAGGGGCGGGGGGCTGCGGGGCGCAACCACTCACAGGGTGTATACTTGATGCCTCAGATGTAATGGCCACCCGGGGTGGTTTGTTTTGCAGAAAACAAAGGACCACTTCCTGGAGGTGAAGATGGAAAGTTCCAGGCAGCGTTTGTTCCACTTTCTGAGTGACCTCGCTTACATTGAAGTAAGGGGCTGGGCCCTGCAGAGAGCCAGCCTGCTCGTTGATGGGTGGTGGTGGTTTCCACAGACTGTCGTCACACACTGGGCGGCCCAGAGCCACAGAAATTCATCCTCTCTCGGTTCTGGAGGCCACAAGTCAGCGTGATGGCAGGGCAGGGCAGGGCAGTTTCTTCTGGGATTTGGGGGCAGAGGCTGCTCCAGGCCTGTCCTAGCCCCTGGTGGCTGTGGCAGTCCTCCACGTCCCTGGACTTGTAGAAACGTCCCTCAGAAATCTGCCCGTGGTTTCACGTGGTCTTCTCCCATGTTGGCTTCTCATGCCTCCCCGGCCCCTCTTGCAAGGACGCCAGTCGCTGCAGTTGGGGCTCATTCTAGATCTAGCACAAGCTCAGCTCAAGATCGGTAATTACATGTGAGAAGACCCTATGGCAAACAAGGTCCTTCCACAAGTTGTAGGTGGGTGGGTCTTTTTTAGGGGGCGGCACTGCACAGCCCACACCAGCAGGCTGCTGGGGACTGAGTCAGGCTTCTTCTGCGCTTTGAG
Organism: Tonatia bakeri; assembly: GCA_004024845.1. NCBI lineage: Eukaryota > Metazoa > Chordata > Mammalia > Chiroptera > Phyllostomidae > Tonatia > Tonatia bakeri. The sequence goes on along the minus strand of PVIA01000227.1, from coordinate 84,349 downwards.
CAGCTGCGCAGACAGCCTCTGCGGCCCGGGTCAGCATGGGGACCCCGGGGCCTCACACCCCATGTGGCTCTGGCCTGCAGGTGGATGGCAGGAAGTACCCCAGCGTGGAGGATGGCATCCAGGTGGTGGCGATCGACGGCAGGCAGGGGCGTGTGCTGGGTCACATGAGTTTCAGGAGCGCCATTCTGCAGGGCATACCGTGGCAGCTCTTCAGCTACGTGCTGGCCCTCCCCGACAAGTGAGTCTGGGGCCCTCCTGTCCCTGAGGCCTTCCCACAGTGCAGGCTGGGGAAGCTCAGGCACTCTCTGTGGTCGGCCCACGGGTCATGGGTGCTAGGCTGGGAACCTCCCCCCGAAGCTAGGGCTGTGTGAATGTAGGTCAGGCCAGGCGGTCGGCTGCCCGGTTACAGACGGGAAGCCGGCCCTGGCCCTCACCCCCATCGCGACAGTTTCCCAGCATGAGCTCATTCCCTCCCACGCTCTTAATAGGATCCAAATGCCAGTGGCTTGTGAGTGTCTCCAGCCCAGATCTCTTTATTAGAAGCCAGACACCCCCCTACCATGGCCACTTGGAGTCACCACCTAGAGGTCTCCTGTGGAACTGAATCCTGGGCTTTTGTTTTTTTTTAATCTCCCAAATGAGACAAATCTCATTTGCCTATCTGGATGGCACCATCCTCGCCATCCAGATGGCTGGCACAGAGTCGCGGCCTCAGTCAGACTCTTTCTGTGGCCGCACTCAGCACCACGTCCTGTCGCCCCCACTGCTGCTCCTGCAGTTCCCATGTATGTCCTCCTCCCAGGCCTTCCCTGCCCCACCCTCCCCACCCTGTCCAGGGCCGCCCATGGCCCCAGGACCCCAGGGCCCCAGGGGAAGAAGGAGGCAGCTGCTCACACCCACAACAAGGATGACTTCTTGGAGCTTCTAGGGTGCTAGGGCTAGTCCGCACTGAGAGGTGCAGGGCCGTGGGGAGGCCCAGAGCAGGTGGAGACTGTGCATGATGGCCGGTGCCCGCTGCTGGGAGCTAAGCCAGGTCCCTGTCTAGAGGATGTGACCTTCCCAGGAGTCCTCCAGTGCGAGGGCTTAGTCCAGTCCATGGGACTTCAGCTTTCCTTCAGAATTCCAGAGACGGTGTCAGAGCCTTGTGGGGACAGAGCCTGAATCCGGAGCCGAGGGCGTGCCTGCAATGCTCCCACTCTCCCTAGCAGCCACGAGTGCCCAGCTTTCCTCCCTGCCTGCTCTGACTGCGCACAGCCCTCTGTGTGTTAAGAGCTTTCTTTCTGCTCCCAATGGGACTGGGGGAGTGGCAGAGGATAGAGTGGGGTAACAGCAGGTTCCAGGGACCCGCACAGATTTTCCAGTCTGGCCTGTGGTCTGTGGTTGACCAGGTTCCTTTGAGACGGCAGCTGGAGGCCCCCATGGGTCTCGGACCTGTTGCTGTTCCTAGGGAGGTGGTCACCTCCTCCCGTCTGGCCCCCATGGAGGCTGTTTTCACAGCACTTCGGCCTGAGCACATCATGGCGGGTGCGTGGAGACTCCCTGCTCCTGGGTGGGCTTCTGCAGGCTGGGGCCTCCGGGCGGGGCACGGCCACCCAGGCACCCCTTCCGCTGGCAGGTCCTCTCAGATACGCAGTGACTGCTTGCCTCAGTTTCCCCATTTGCAGAACAGAGCAGTCACGCTGTCTCACCTGACCAGACAGGCATGGACAGGTGAACTGTCCCTGAGCATGCGGGCGCTCAGGCCGCCTCCACCCCCAGGTTCCTATTGGTCCTGTCCAAACAGCGGATGGAGCACTCCCTGACCAGGCTGCCCCCGGGGCATGCTCTGGTACCTGCTCTGTCCTCTCTGGCCCGCAGGAGAAGCTGCCCTTCCCCAAGCTTCTGGGCACAGCAGTCCCCGCACTCCTCTTCCCTCTCTCGTCCTCTGATCGACCCTTCTTACTTAGTTCCATAGTTCTCATGGTATCAAAGGGAAGATACGTCACCAGGGGCCCGTGGACTCGAGTGCTGGAGAAGCTCGGGGCAGACAAGGGGCTCAAGTTGAAAGGTGAGCGGTCTGGACTGGCATTCATGTGAGCTCAGCTGCCGCCTCTGTGGGGACAGCCCCTTCCCCAGCACTGCTGGTGGTCCCTGGGTGCAGGGCCATGTGCCACCTGCACAGGCACTTTCCTCCACATGTGGCCAGACACTGAAGGGAGTTGCTGGAGTTGCTCACCCAGCAGCTGGGCCTTTTTTGCACCAAAAATAGCTGCAGCAAAGTGGCTTGGTCTGACCTCTCCCAGTTGTGGCCACCCTGGCAGGGACCCCCACCTCTTCCTCGGCACCCCAGCCGATGTCCGAGGTGTGTACAGCCTGGTGCAGTCTGCAGAGCTTCCTGCTTCCCCGGAGGCAGGCAGGGGCAGCCGGGCACCGTTGCGGCCTGGCCAGGCCCGCAGCTCTTCTGCAGTGAAGCCCGGCACAGACACGGGGAAGAGGTTGGTGGGACAGAAGAGACAGCGTGACGGCCAGCAGCAGCATCAGACGGGCCCAGGGGCCCCGGAGGCTGAGGGAGGCAGAGACTGTAGAGGACAGTGAGAGTGTCCGCTGTTGTGGCTGTGACCTGGTTAGTCCAGCACCGAGCCCAGCAGTCTTACAGTCGTTGCCTGTTTTCTCAGTCACCTGGGCAGCGGGTGCCGCCGTGTCCACACAAGGTGAGGAGATTGAGAGTTAGATGGTTGAGTCCCTCGGGCCCTAACTTTTCTAACCCAAAGGCAGGACCCTCAGCTGCCGCGCCATCCTGACTGCAAAAATCACAGCTACTGTCCAAAGGGTCACAGAGTCACAGGGCTGCACAAAGGGGCAGGGACTTGCTAGTGGCCGTGGGGTCACCTGTGCAGGTGGCTGAGGCTCAGCTGAGACCATGTCCCCTGTGCAAACATTGTCAGGCGCTGTCAGTGGCTGGGCACAGTAGGCACCATGCCGTGGGCTGGGGGATGGCGGTGCGGGCCCCTCTCTCCTGGGTTTCTGCTCACATGACTCACCTCTGCTTTTCAGAGAAAATGGTATTCGTTGGCTTCAAAGGCAGTTTCCGGCCCACCTGGGTCACTCTAGACACTGAGGACCACAAGGCCAAAATCTTCCAAGTCGTGCCCATCCCGGTGGTGAGGAAGAAGAGGCTGTGAGGACGACTGTCACCCTGGGGCCGCCCCGTGTGGACTGGGACGGTGGACTCTTGGCCGCGGACCAGGGTAGGGTGGCTGGTCCCTGCACAGCCCCTGTGCACGAAGACCGTGTGGGTCCAGGCCGGAACCAAGGGAAGGACACTCGACCCCTGGCACCTCCGTCTGCCCCCACCCGTGCGCCTGCCTGCAGGCTAGGGAGTTGCTGGAGACCTGTCCTCCCTGCGGTCTCCTGGGTACTTCTCTCCCTGCCATGCCTCTCCTGGGGGCGGGGGGTGTAGGGATCACTCAAGGAGACTGGGCCGCCCTGCCAGCAGGGGCCACTCTGGCCGGGGCGAGGACCAGGCGCTGGGCCTCACAGACCCCACACTCCCTGGCACGCACACTGGGGGTGTAGGAAAAGATGTAGGGAAAGAGCCCTGGCCTCATGGAAATCTTTGTCCTGTAAGTGAGAACCAGCCTTCCCAGGAGTATTAGCAGCAGGACATTCAGAGCCGTGGGGCCAGAACTGCCTGCCCTTGGGGAAGGGGTGAGGCCTGCCTTTTGAGGGGGCGGTCAGTCCGTCAGGAAATTCCGGTCCCAGGTTGAGATCAGATGAGGGGACCTAAAACCCTTTTCAGTTTAGAGATTCAGGAAGCCTGTGGCTTTACCCAGTGCCTGGAACCCAGGAGTGGATGGGAACCCCTGACGCTGGGGGCGGGGTCCACAGGGAGCGGGGCAGTGCCTGGGGAGGGGCCGCAGTCTTCATGGCCAGCAGTTAGGCACAGCCACCCTGGGATGCCAGGCAGAGACGCCGGAGAGTGTAAAATGGGGACCAGCGCCCATTCAGAGAGGGAAAGATTTTACCTGTTCAGGTGAGTCAGGAAGGCTTCATGTAGGAAGAGGCGGTGGGGCAGCCTCCACTTTGTTCAAACTACCTGCCAGCCCATGCGTGGGCACACAGCTGCGGTCATTCCGCTGGTGCTCCCTGTGCCGCAGCTCTGCAGGTGCAGCCCAGCACACAGCACCGCGCACGCTGGGATGTTCTCTGTGCCTTGGCTGCTTGCTCTCTGGGGCCTGAGGAGCCGGGGGCTCCACCCCAAGCCCTGCAGCTACTGCTCAGCCCCCTGCTCTGTCCCCTGCCCTGAGGAGAGAGCCGGGAGCTCTTCGAAGAGGGAAAACTACCTGTGGTTTATACACTCTTGTGACACGCTAGCTCCCTCCCCAGCCACACTTTTTCCACAGGGAGGGCCCAGCTGCACCCCTGAGACTCGGTCCGAGTCCATTCCTTAGGTTGAGTCAACTGCCAGAGAGGTTGTGCCACCCAAAGGGCAGGGTGTTTGATGCTAGGAGGTGACGAGAGGTAGGAGGTGAGAACAGGACTCCGTCTCTGGCCTCAGGGCAGCCTCCCAGGCCCTGGTGTGGGGGGGAGGGACCTCTCCCAAGCAGAGCAGTGGGGGGGGAGGCGAGTTGCAGTGACCTCCAGTTCTCTCGTGCCAGGGTCTCACACTGTGAGCCGCTTGGGACACGCTCACTGCGGGCCAGGAATGCTGACCGTCTGCGGTGCAACCCGTTTCAGAAAGCGTCTGTCTGAGGGTCCTCAGAGTTGTACATGTCCCAGAGACCCTCTCCTAAACCGTGCGCCAGCAGCCGACGTCCAGGCGTGCTCTGGGTAGCAGCGACGCTCCTGCTGCCTAGAAAACGCCTTGTCCCTTCTGTGTGTGAGCATCAGAGTGAACTAGGCTCCTGAGGAAAACAGCACACCTCTGAAATGCTGGTCTTTCTCCTGTCGCCGAAATAGCGGGTCCTTTTTCGGGAATTAGCTGTATAGTGTGTTTTGTATGTAAACATTTCTTGTAGGCGTCACCATGAAGAAAGATATATTTTCTATTTATTTATTACACATGCAATTGGAGAAGTCCTTGTCAGAGAAATGAAGAACTGTCTTAAATGTCGTGTCAGGGGAGTCCTTTGACGGCCTGAAGGTGCCCCAGAGCCTCTGCTTGCAACAGGGCACAGGGCTCTGCCGGGGGAGCCCTCGCTGCACCACAGTAAACGTATGACGGATGCCACCCGCCCGTCTGCCTGTCTGTCGTCCTTCCTGGTGGGCCTCTTATCTAAGAAAATGCGGTTCAAGGCACGCCCTGTGGGTCTGCCTTCTGCTTCCCAGAATACTCGGGGGCGGGCGGGGGGGAGGGCAGAGGGGGCAGGCCCCGCCCTCCCGCTGCTCACAGATGGCGTTACAGACGCTGCGCAGCCTCTACCATCTGTGGAGCGCCCGGTGTGTGCCGGCTCTGTGCGCACCGTTTACTTTCCATAACCCCACGCGGTTGACGTGTCAGCAGCGAGTCTTAAGTCGGATGGCCTGGCCCTGACTTTATGAACTGTCTTGGGCACGTGATTAAGCACCTCACCTGACCCCGTGGGCACTAATCAAAGTCCCCACCTCAGAAGTCGTGAGGATGGGGTGAGTGAATCCATGGGAAGCACTGAACAAGCACTCGATGCTTGTTCACTATTATTGTGGTTTTTGGTTTGTTTTTTAGATGAATAAACAGCTCATAAGGGTGAGAAGCCTCGCCAAGGTCACAGCTAGGAAGCAGCAGTGGCATCCTGAGCCGGCTCGCTCTCAGGCGGGAAGTCTGAGTTCAGGTCCTAGCACCGTGGTGGTGGGGAAGTGCTTACCTTCTCTGAGCCCATTTCCCTATGTGGAGGACAGTGTGGCGCCCGCAGCCACGGGCTGCTGCGACAGAGAAGTAGGCCAGCACCACGGATCAGGGACTGCAGAGGACAGGAGGCTGTCTGCATGTTCTCACAGGCATTTGGCAAGCACAGCGTGAGCCAGCGGCCTGTGAAACAGCATTCTCCCCATGTGGGCGCGGGGGGGGGGGTGGTCAGAGCAGCAGGTGGTGAGGCCTGAGGCAGGTGGGCCTCTGCTGCCCCCTCGTGGACACGAGCCTCCACTTTTAACTGCTGTCTCTATATGGAGGGACAATAATGGTCACTTTAGAGGGTGCTGCCCTGATGGCTTCCCCAGCTGTGCCTCGGTTGTCTGCACCAAAAGGTGGAGAGAACAAACAGCAGCACCTCGCTTGACAGCGGCTGTGTGAAGGGTGGGTGCATCCCCGCCCCCAGCTAGCTCACGGGTGCCCTGGAGCTGTGCCCACCCCCCGGGCAGGGCAGGTGCGGACTCACGTGAGGTGGAGAACAGGAGGCGTGTGCACGCTCTAAAAAGCTCAGTGAGGTAAAAAACAATGAAATTTTTAAAAATAAAACTCAATTCAGAGCTAAAAAAACTGGTGCCCCAAACACCAATACAAAACCAAGAAGGTAAAAACTTAGAAGGTAAATTTTTTCCAAAATGAAAAAAAAAAGTGAGTCCACAATTGAAAATGTTCTAGGATATAAAGAAACAGTCCCTGAAAATCAACACTAAGGCTTTTTCCAGTCAAGTGGCTGTCAAGAGTGAGGAACAATCCCTAGGCGAGCTGACAGGAAAGGAGATAGAATGGTAAGGCTGCTTTCAGAGTCCTCAGGGGAGCTTGTGGGCGTCCAGGGGAAGGCAGGAGGGAGTTCAAGGACGCCCTCACCTTGGCCAACGGTTCACACACGCTCAGGTGGAAAAGGTTCTCCAGAGCAAAGGAAACCAGCAGAACTGAACACGCCAGCGTGACTGTCAGACCCAAGGGTGTGAGGATGAGGGATGGACGTGCTTGTGTCTGCGTTCTCCTTAGGGTGCTGTGCAAACGTGTCAGGTGAACACACTCGAAAACCAACATGTGAAATTAAGTTTACACATCTGTGTGTACCTTCCCCCCACCTCCCTCAAGTACAGCACTTCTGCTGGTGGGTCGGCACGCTGGGGGCCCGCCTGGCTGGGGCCAGGGCCCTCGGGCTGCCCGGTCATCCCTCTCTGGGCACTGTAGTCTCTGCCTACGACACCTGATCAGTGTACTCTCCTCTCTAGCCCCGTCCTCCTCACGGGCCTTCCTGCCCTCCCCCCTGCTGCTGTGTCTCAGCACAGGGCCTTTGCATGGACGCTCCTCTGTGTGGATCACTCCTCTCCTCCTCCCGTCCGGGGAAGGTCCTCTCTGACCATCCCCCCTCCTCCCTCCTCCGACCCTCTTATAGTCACCCTCTGGATTTGAATGTGGGCAGCACTTGTCTCCCCCACCAAATCATTCAGTTCCACAACAGCAGGAGCTCCATCTGCACTGTCCCTGGCACCTCGGTGCCGAGCACGTCACACTCCGCAACGACTGGCTGAGGTGGCTGCACAAGACAGAGGTGACACTCTAACGGGGAGACTAAGTGCAAACACAAGGGACAGGCAGCATGACAGCCGCACTCCCTTCTGCTCAGTGGAAACAGTCACCCAGCCGGGAGGGCAGCCCCGCCCGCACTAGCTGCCAGCGCTGCGGACAACAGGACCCCAGCAAACCGCCCTGAGGAGACACGGGGAGCCCCAGGGCGCGCGCCAGACCCCACCGGGCTCGGGGCTTGGAGCAGTGATTTTCAGCCTGTGCGCCCTGCTTAGTCAGGGGTGCTGCTCTCTCTTCGCTTAGTCAGATAAAAAATGACAGCAGTCAACACAACAATAGCCATCTGGTGTGAATGAATCAAAATTATACCTATTTTTTTTTTTTGAGCAAGTGGCCAAAAATGTCTTTCTTTTGTGTGCTGCAATACTGTAGTCTTTAGTTTTTGTGCCATGAGATGAAAAAGGTTGGAAATCGCTGGCTTAGATGACGTAGTGGGACCTGGCTGTCCCCTGTGTCTCCTCACCACGTGCACTGGCTCTGTCCTGACAGCGCCTCTGGACGGGCCGAGGGGGGCCGCCTCAGCTCCCGCCTCACGTCCTCTCGGCCCACACTGCACGAGAAGCCAAGGCCACCTACCTCTTCCTGACACGGCTCAACACACTCAGCCGAGGTCAGCACTTCATCCCTGCAGCGGCATGGTGTGGAGGCCGGGGTGGGGGGGGGCGGGGGCAGCAGGGCAAATACCGCAGCCGGAGCACAGAACCAAGCGGGAAAGCAGATGCCGCAAGGCCGGCGCACACGTCACTACCAGCTGTGAACACGCACGCTGCTGCTGGTAAAGGCAGCAGCAGTGCCCATTGGGATGGCGGTGGCAGCAGTGGCTCAACAGACTATCCAGCCGGTGCCCTCTTCAACCATGGCGCTGTCTGACTAGGTACATGTGTTACTTGGTTGAAATCACAACGAAGGTTTTTACAAACAATTTTACTTCTTAAAAACGACGGCTGTAGAGAAGTTCTATAACTCTTACCCAGAGTAGGCTCCCATGTGAACGGCGAAATCAGACATCAGCAGGTAGGGCATCATGTGAGTACCACACAAAAACCCCACAAATTTAGGCACTTTGTCAAAGAAACACGTGTACAAATGAATGAGGTTATTGGGTGCCCTGCTGCACTCTGCAGAGGACTCTACTGACTCCCAACTCATGTGCTGTGAACAAACAGCCACCTCAGATGAAACACGCAAACCCCAACATGAGCACATTTCCTAAACAAGGACACACAACAGGACCCTGAATCTCACTGGCCACCTGACATGACACCAACCTGAGTCCAAGGCATTCAAAGGAAACACTCAGGAGCTCCGAGTGACAGGACTGCCTGACCTCTGCACTCTCGGCAGGTGCGGGACTCCCGCACGCTGGTGCCAGGTCGCACGTTTAAGTACCTGAGCTCGGGCGGGACTCTCAGGACGTGTTTTCAGTAGCAATGAAAATGATTTTTTGCGGCACGAGGAGCCTGATTCACTTAAATGAAGCCTTAACATCTGTCTGACTAGAACCTGGTACCCTTCCAGTGTTAACAGGACGTAAAGCACGTGGACACCCCACAGGACACGCGTCAGAGAAGATGCATTGGAGGAGTTGACAGAGCAGTCAGTGGCTCCCCAAATTTAAATGAGAAAAAGCAACGGTCATGTCTCCACGTACAGAGGTTTTATAGTAACCCTGAATTTGGCAGTGTCCAGCGTTAACACGGAACCTGTCTCTGTACTTCAGCCTTTTCCAGTGGTTCTCACTCTGACCACAAACCGGCAGACCCTCTGCACAAGGAAGCAGAATTCTGTCTGGTGTGCGTGCCCCATGCCTGCCCCACCCCACGAGCCCTGGCTGTGCTCTGCCCCGCGTGCCTCTGCGGTGGCCCCATCACAGGTCTTCCCGTTGGTTCCCAGCCCGGTTGTCTTCCTTTGAAGCCCGGGCTTTCGGGCTTCCCTCCTTCTTCTTCTTGCCCTTCTCTTGCTTGGTTTTGTTCTTCTCTTTGTTGCCGCCGCCTTTACCAGGGTACACCTGTCCCTCCAGAGTGACATCAGCACACCTGTCTTGACCGACCAAAAAGTCCTTGATCTCCCAGGCGTAGCTCCCGTCACGCAGCATGAAGATGGCACGGTCGGAGCCCACAATGAACCTTGATGGGGAGATGCGACCAGTCAGCAAGTGCCAGTGAAGGGCTAATCGGTCATACTGCAGTCCTTGACCGGGAAAAACAATCCTTCTCAAGTTCTACATGGACACAGAACAAAGCATTGGACTTGCTAAGACCCTGTAGCTTCTGAAATTTGTCTGAAAACCCAGCTGACTGGACCAGCTAACCCCTCAGCTCAGATCAGAGCAGAGGTAGAACCTGGGTCTCCTGTGGGGTGGGCGGCCCCAACAAGGGACAGAATGTGGGAGAGCCTGAGGCTGCAGCAGGCCCGGAGCAGGCTGCCCAGTTAAGGTTCCTTTTAACAAAAGGCTTCTGATAAAGGCTGAAAACCACTGGTTTCCACTGGGTCCTGAGAGGACACCCAGCTACTGGGCAGAAATCCTAACCCTGGAGGTAACAGCAAGCAGCCCAGTGCACCCATACCCAATTCCACAGGTCCCAAGGGGCAAACAGGCAAAGAACGGGGTTGGGGTGCACCAGCAGGGCGCTTCTGTTCCTGAGGGGCTGCCCCGGGGCAGTGGTGGTCGAGTTGTTCCCCTAGAGTCTGTTAAGCTAATGAAAGCCCTCCGACATCCTCGACACTTTCTCAGTATTCCTTCACTTCTTTTTATCACTTTTAGACTTCCTAAACTAAGATATGAAGACCCTAAATCTTAGAGCTATTACTGAGGAGGAAAAAAGAAATTCCTTAAAATTGTATCTCAGGATCATCCTGAGCTGTGAAAAACAGACCCCTTCCCTTACATTGGTTGTCTGTTACCAGTCCGGTCTAAGCTTACGTGCGAACACAGCTACACAGAAAAGCATTCTCCAGCAAGCAGAAACTTCTAGAGGAAGCATACTGTTAAATTCTAACTAGTGTGGCCTGCAAACAAGCTAAGCTAGACAACTTTTTTACTCAGGCAAAAAAAAAAAAGTTAAAGATACAAAGATAAATAAAACTTTACAATCAAATAAGTTGCTAACCCCCCCCCCCCAAAAAAAAAAACCCAACTCACTGGCTCTGACCAGTAATGAATATTCTTCAAAGACCATCCTGCTGGATAGAGCCCAGCACAGCCTGCACTGTCCTCCGCAAGGTGGGAGGTGCTTTACCTCTGGACGTCGTAGTTGGCATTGAAAAGGCTGCCCTGCCAGAGGCTGGTGATCTCCTCCGTCTCCTTCTCCGTGGGGTTTCCTGACACGGTGACGAACATCATGAGAGTCTTCCCTTTCTTCGTCAACTGCAATATGCTCTCCGGCTTGCCGGGGTCTATCTTTGAGAAGTCCACCGGTGCAGAGGGCCTTTTGTGCTCTGGAAGGTCTCCTTCTTCTATGTCATCGTCTTTCTATTAGGAGAGGGAAAAGCACCAAACATCAGAAATGTGTTTTGCAACTGGCAGGGGCAAGCACATCTTGATGCACAGGACGTCAGGCGCAGGTCTGGGACCTATGTTGTAACAGAGAAAGCAAACCCCAGCCCCTTTCCTCCTCTACTCAATGAGTCTAAGTTTCAGGCAGTACTTACTGCCCATCATTCCAGGTCACCAACCACAGACAGCCCTCTCGTCACTCCCAAAGAATCTCCTCAGCATGACAGATGGAAAACATGGCCACATTCTGGTGTGGTGACACAATGAAACACTGCGCAGCAAGGAAGAACAACAAATGCTGACACATGTGAAGAACCTCAAAAGTGTTACAGTGAGTCACAGGAGTAGCAGGGAAAGAGGAGGGGGTGGATTTAGGGACATCTGCCAGGGGAGAAAGTACTGTTTCCTGCAAGAATGCACCCATGGAGATGGACACGCTCTCCCATGGGGGTAAGAGAAATCAGATATTGGGGAAGGGTGCCGACATTTGTAGTGTCTGCAGAGGTCAGCTCATGCAGCCTGCATGCAGCCTGCAAGTGGGATGTTCCCTGCCTCTGTGCATGGTAAAATGAGGAGCACAGTTACCAAGGGGTAAAGCTGGGTCAAAACCTTTGTCCTTTCACTGCACTGTGTTGTCTGTCACCCTGTGGGCACACAATCAGCAGCAACTACCAAGTCCTGTTACAAGCATATCTCCCATTTCTCCCTTCTGCTCCATTCCGGAAGCTTCTAGCTTAATCCAGGTCCTCCTCCTTACCTTTCACCTGCACCTCTGTTCACCAATGTGTACAGCTATGTAGCAAAATGGTTATAACAACAGCCTTTAAACTGACTGAACTGGAAAGTCAACTAACTTGCTGTGCCACCTTGGGCAAGTTACTTGACCTCTCTGGTCCTCGATGTCATCACCAAAAAACAGGGATCCATACCTCCCTCACCGATGTAGTAAGAGGATAAATGACATACTGTGCTTACAGTAGTTCTGACAGCTCATAAACACTCAATAAATATTAAGTTGTCTCTGCCTTCAGATTCTCTCCCTGCCCAGCCATCCTAAACTTTACCAACCAAATAATTTTCCTCAAGTTTAGCACTAACCATGATATCCCACTATTCAAAGATCTTCAAAAGCCAAAATATCCACTCCAAAGCATATTCTTAAGTCTCATGGAAAAGACAAACAGCAGAAAGTTCACTGATGCTATGTTTTCTGCTATAAAAACTACGTCTGCATACAGAAGGGCACTTCAAAGAGAAAATGTGTTTAAGAATGAAATTATGATTAAATGCAAACATTCAAACTTTTCAAACTTCTCTAATTCACCAGGGATGGTGTAGTTCCTTCCGAAGCCCAAACCCCACAGCACCCCAGGCCCAGCGTGACCCGGTTCCCAGCGTCTTTACTTCCCCCTACTTTGCTTCAGACATCATCTACCCCAGCCAACCAAACTAATTTACATCAAGTGACAGATTTTTATATCACCAGAGCTAGTGATCAGAGCTGCAGCATTCTTGGTTCTTCCCATGTTTGCTCCGTTGGTCCTCAGAACTACCTACGTGGATACTAGTAACACCTCTACTTTTGCAGGTGAGGAAACTCAAATACTGGTAGAGGTTCTCTACCAGTCCAGACTCACAAGTTAAATGGTTTGAACCCAGATGGTCTAACTCCAGAGCCAGGCCATTAACATGTGCACCATTCTGCCCAGTCCCTCCATGTCCCATCTTCTGCTCATGCTGCTCAGTTAGGAAGGCCCTTCTCCCACACTTCCCTTGCCTATCTAATATGCCATTTCCGCCCTGAAACCCTTGGAGATTCTCACAGCACTTTCTTTCTTTTTATGGCACTCAGCAATTCCTACTTTGTGTTATGGTTATTTTTATTGTTATCTCCTGTTACCAGTGGTTGGATCCCCTGTTCATCTCTGCAGCCCCCATTTGTCTAGCTCAGGCTCTGAGTATTTCCGGGGAAGGATTTCCTCATGAGACAGTGTTCTCACTTTGTCAGATCAAAAGCTTCACTTGCTGGAGTCCAGAAAGAGACAGGAAGGTTGCAAGGGAGATGGTAAATGGGGAAGGAAGTGCTACATTAAGTTCTCTCTTCATTAGCGGTCTCCACACCCTCCACTGTACCCCAATCTTTCCATCAGCTGCAGATTAAAATGAAAATACAGCCTGCCTTCTGCTACTCAAGTGTATCAGATGGTATTTTAAACTCACCTCTGAAAGTCTCTATCAAACACTCACAGAGAGAGAACCACAAAGTAATGAAACATCAGCGTTGGAAAGAATCTCATCTTGGAGATAAGGAACCTGCACCCTACAGAGGAGACCTGACTCATCCAAGGTGACACAATGAATAGAATCCTAGTTTCTGTCTCTAGGTTAATGGGGACAACACAACCACCTTTAAAACAGAAAAAGGCAGCAATGTGTTTTTTGTCTAGTGAACTTTTATCTAAAAAGCTTATTGCAAACTTCCTGTAATTACACACTAGAGAGCATTCAGAAAGCTTACTCTCACAAAAAGTCATTGCTCCTTTAAATGAAATGATGCGAGTTCCATGAGAGGGACTAGTCTGTGATTACCAGGGCAGCCACCCCCCCAAATCACAGAACTCTCACTAGGGAAATGTACCCAAATGGGAAGTCTGAAATCTTACTGATTTGGAAGACGAGAAAACTACTAAATCTGAAGCTGACCCTCTTGAAAAGTAACCCCGACCATAGCCCTCAGCACCCACTCACCCCATTCTTCTGAAATGCAATGGAAAATTTCCCCCTGCCATTGGCAGGCTCAGTGATCACGGGGAGCAAAGTAGAGGTGGCGACCAGGGCACTGAAAGTAAATTAAGGCTCCATGCGAGAGGCTGGCCCATGACTGGAAAGGCCCCTAGAAATGGTAGACGAGGGCACTGGGATAGAGGACTGGGTTGGGGGTGACAGAGCGAGGGAATCGGGGCCAGCACGGAGAGTCACCGGTGGCTCGAGGGGATCAGTAAGGACTCGTAGCACGAGCAGAGAGGAGGTTAGGGGGTTGGAAGACAGTAACCCAGAGGGGGTGGGAGGTCAGGGGTAGCGGGGCTCGAGACAGAGCAAAGCCCTAGGGTGTGCGCGCGCCGCGAACCTCCCACTGCTCCAGAAGACGCGCCATGTCCGCATCATTGTAATCGCGAATGTCCTTCTTCTTCTTCTTCGGGGGAGGGGGAGCAGCCTCGCCGGGCTTACCGGCCGTGCCCTCGTCCGCATGGGCCCCGGACGGTAGCAGCAGCAGATCAGAGGCCCAGAGTAGGACCACGGCCGCGCGGACCCAGCCGGAGGCCGCCATCTTCGCCCGCGGCTACGCTGCGCCTGCGCGAGCCCCCCGGCCCCGCCCCCTAACTCCCCTTTCCGGAACCGTGTCCAGTGCACGCGTCCAGCTACACCCCCCTCATGGATCCACCCACGGGAGCGCGCAGGCCCACCAGGCCCCGCCCCGTCCGCTCCGGAAAGCCCCGCCCCTCCGCCATTTTGTCCCGCCCCGAGACCCCGCCCCTGGTCCAGCGGAGGCTCCGAGAGCCGAGGGGCGGGCCCAGCCTGCGCTCCTGCTCCTTTTCCGCCAGGGGGACGAGTTGTTTCTCTCGGGCGCGAGGGCCGGGGCCAAGAACTCCCTCAGGGCCTCCGGGAACGCTCCTCAGCGCCTCGCGAGGCCTCGGGGTCTCGCCCGTGAGGTGAGTTGGCGCCGCCTCAGCTGCAGGAAAGCCCGGTCCGCGGAGTCAGGCGCTTCCCGCGGGCCTCCTGCAGTGCGTGCGGAGTTTCTGCGGACTCTCGAACGCGGGACCTCGGGCCCCGCGTCGCTGCCCGGTCGAGGGGAAGTCAGTCCCCTCAGCTTCAGCATCCCCGTCGGTTCTCAGGCTCTCGAAAACGCTTTTAAAAAGTTACTTTTAGAGGATTCGATTCCATCAGCTTGCAGCTCTTCCTGTCATCTCTCCAACTCGAAAGAGTTTAAAAAAAAAAACATTACTTTTTATTAAAAAATACCGTCAGTACTTCTTCTGATGTTCCCCAGATCTGTAGGCGCTGACTGACTCATCCTTTTCAAGGCTGAATCATTCCACTTCTGTTTCTTAAAAAGATTCTTTGCCAGAGGTGGTTTGAAATTCGACTTTGAAGGGAAAGGTCAACTGATTTTTTCTATTTTTTTTCTTTTTAGTTATTCTTAAAGAAAAAAAAAACTATTGTTCAATTATCATATTTTGAATCGTATCAGGAAGACACGAACCCCTTCTTGTCGTGGCAGAAGGTTCTCCACAGAGTCCCAAATACTCTCCTGGACCCCGCGATCCCCAGTGCTGCTCCGCGCCCGCCGGGCGTCGGTCTGTCACGCATCGGGCACGTGTTTCTACGTTTTCCGGTGTCGACGTGGCTCCAGCAGCCGTTCTGTCGCGTTTATACCGGTTTCTGGCGGCACGCGGCGCAGACCCGCGAGCGCACTGGCTCCTTCGCGCGCTCCCCCGTGATGATCGATCGGAGTGAGGCGCTTTCATTCTTGAGGCTGAAATGCATAGTTAACGTCCGGCTTAGCATCCGAATCCCAGTGCTTTATTTCCTACCCACACTCCTGATGGACGTTTATTACCGATTTTCCATGATGACCAAAAAAAAAAGGAGCCACGATAAGCCCCTTTATTTGTGCCTGTGTCAGGGTCTGAATCGGGTCCCTCCAAATTTCCTGTGTGGAAGCCCTAACCCCCCACCCCACCCCGCCCCATACCTCAGAATGGGGCTGCATTTGGAGACAGGGGTCGTTAAAGAGGAGATTGAGTTAAAAAGAGTTCGTTAGGGCGGACCCTAATCCAAGAGGACAGGTGTCTTTGGAAGAAGAGAAGATGTGGCCACTGTCATGTACACAGGGAGGAGACACGTGAAGACACGGGGAGGAGACAGCCATCTTCCACAAGCCAAGGAGGAAGGCCTGGGAAGAAACCAGCCCTGCCCAGCCCTCCATCTGGAACGTCTACCCTCCAGAGGACAGCGAGAAGATAAATTTTTGTTGCTTAAGCATCCCAGTTGGTCATACTCGGTTATGGCAGCTCGAGCAAGCCGGACACCGTGCTTGGGCAGGATTAATAATAGGTTGTACATGATAAAACACGGAATTTTTTCAAAAAAAGTGTTTTAGACAAGAAAGAGGTCTTTGCTATTGCTTGATTTTTTTTTTTTCGCAGAAGCAGTTGGAAACTGAGCATCTAGAGCTGGTACTGTGGCTCTTCAGTCAGCTGGCACCCAGTCTGTCATCCTGCTCCATCCTCAAGGTCACCGCAGGTTGTGAAGCTGCTGCTGGAGCTCCAGCCATCAAGCTGACTTCCATCTGGAGGCAGGGGGAAGGAAGGCCAAAATGGACCTCCCTGTCAATGCAGTCAGCTTCAGTTAAGCAGCCTGCGTGGACATTCCACACAGCATTTCTGTGTACATCTCATTGGCTAGAGCCTAGCTCTCCCAGGTAGGCCAGCAAACCGCCTTCTAGCTGGATACACTGTCACCCCAAATAAAATTGGGATTCTCTTACCAAGGGAGCAGAGGTAGTGGGTGTTCACAAGGCAACCAGCTAACAATGTTTGCCTCACCTTCAGTCCAGGACCACTGCAGTTTAGACTCTGCCTGTGGTGGGGGCTGATACGGTACATATTCACGCATGCATCTACATGTGCACACATAGGACCTTTTTTCCTACTGACATTGAGCAGAAACAACTTGTAAGAAAAGGAGAGTTTTTCTTTTCTTTTTTGAAATCATAGGGGAAATGTCATAAGCTTCCTCCCCAGGGTGTATTGCTCCACCCAGTGGCTCCGAGCCCTGTCCTGGTGCAGTCATGCTAAAAAACACGCACAGCTGTGCTCGGTCATGTGCTCTGCTGGGAGGGTCCCCCTGGTCATTCATGCTACCAGCTGCCAAATGAAGGTGCAGAAGTGCCGGGAGCCCGAGTCCACAGTATCTAGTTATATGGGAAAAAAGCCATTTAGTGTTTGATAGAAATTGTTAGGATTGTATAAAAAATTCCAGGGCTACTGAATTTCATCTGAAGAAGAAATGCATTTTATAACCCACTGCTGTGAAAACATCAGAATGGACTGCATTTTTACTATTTTGGCATTTGGAACCTTAGATTCAGTTCAACTCTGAGAATTTACTTAGGAAGGGTCTATTCTCAACCAAAATCCAGGTGAGGCACACATGGAAAGGTTAATATAACAAGGTCCCTGTCCTAAGGAGTTTGCAGACTGGCAGAGATAAACTATACAGACATCACGGGAGGTCAGGACCTGATGGGATAATATCATGAAACTGACCTCCCTATTTTAAATATGAGGAAACCCTAAGCAGTGGCATTTCAAGTTCATTGTATTTTAAAAGGGGGAGAGGCACATAAACACACCTCCATAAACATGCCTCCAAAATATTGATTGATACTGTCCTCCTCACCAAGATAAAAAAAAGTCTAATTTCAACCGAAATTCTCAGAATAATACACTTAATTCAAATTATCTACAATATTGCAATCTTGCCTTGAAAATTTCTCCCTTATAAGATTCTTCAAAATGAACAATACATCCAAAGTTCATTAACCAGTAAGGAAATGTGGTAAAGAATTTCCTTGTGAAAGCAAGCTTCATCTCCATGCAGGACCCTCTAGTAAACCAGATTGGGGAAATTCTAGATTTTGCACATTTGGGGCCATGTATGCTCAGGGGTGCCTGCCATGGCAGAGCTGGTCCTGCCCACAGGCCTCCCTCACCCACTGAGCTTCCGGTGAACAGAGAGACAGCACAGAGGGGAGGGTGGTTAAGGGGTGGGGATGGGGAGGACATGGGACCGATGGGTGACATCCTGCCCACGTGTCCTCACTGTGTGGGCACACAACACACCAGAGAGCAGGAGGACATGCTGAGTAAGCAGTGACCTGTCACACAGTGACCCTGCCCCCGAATGAACCTCGGCCACATGAATGTCGGACTCTCATTCACCACCCGTGCAGATGAGTGCACCAGGGGAAAGGGAGGGGAAATGAACATTTTCCAGCTGTAAATTCCTATCCTTTAGAAGGCCATGTTGAAAGTCAAATGATAAAGTGTCATGTTTGGCTGTGGGTAAGAAAGATCGCCTGAGATTGAATCAGCCCATCTAGGAGCGCAAAAACAGAACAGGACATTGCTCCAAAAAGATACCTTAGGGCAGAGGGTGCCCCCAAGTGACCGCCAGGTGGCACTGTAGACCAGACACAGCTGGGTTGTTGGTCTAGGAAGGCTGGAGTGCAATGGGAAAGCTGGTGTCAAAACCCAGCTAGACATACAGTGGAATGTTATTCTGTCCTCAAAGGGAAGGAGATTGTGGCTCATGCTATAATATCAATGAACCTTGAAGATACTACTCGAAGCCAAATTAAGTCAGACACACAAGGACACCAACTGCGTGATTCCGCTTACATAAGCTACCTAGAGCAGTCGAATTTACAGAGACAGCAAGTAGAATGGTGGTTTCGAGGGCTGGGGCAGAAGGGAAGGAGGAGTTACTGTTTAGAGGGCACAGAATTGCACTGTGGGCCGAGGAAGGACTTCTGGGCGGGATGGTGAGGGCGGCTGCACAGCAGTGAGGACGTGTGATAGGAGCACAGAACGGACAAGTTCACAAAAACAGATAAGATGGTAAACTTCATGTTTCAACTGTTTTACCACAATAAAACAAACAAACCAGAGTGCTCACACTGCTGTCTCACACCTGCTTGCAGTTGCCCAGGTGAGGACGGAGGAAGAGGGTTTCCTCACCTGCCTGCCCCGCCTGCCAGTCCCCCCATCCCATGAGTCCCTCCCCAAACCCTCCCTCAGTTCTCTGTGCACCTTGTCCACTCATGTGTTTGTTCACCTCCTACCAAGTGGTGGCCGTGAGCCAGAGAATGTGTCCTCCAGTGGCCAAGCTCTTCCACGCACAGCCCCGGCTTCCGCATGAGGACTCTATTCGCCATCCCCTAGCCAGTCCTTCGGGCTATGTGCTTTCAGCTTTCCTCCCTCACTCCTTTCCCATTTTCATGAAAAATACATTTGCACGGTGCCTCTGGTTCATATTCTAACTTTAAAAGAGGGATAGAAGGGGTAATGGCTGCTGACTCTAAAGAGAAGGCCCTTACTCCAGTGACCGCAGGGTTAAACACAGTCCTTCTATCAACTAAAGTACGCGGCAGCCACAACCCTCAGGTCACCGTGGCTTCACACTGAGTTTACCTGCGCTCACGTTTTATGCCCAACACAGGTCAATGGAGGGTCTGTCCCATGGCCACGCAGGCTCCCTGACACTCTGTCACCTCTGGCCCCAACATCTAGAACACAGACTCGGGAGTAGTTACAGCAAGGAAAGGGAGACTGGAGAATTACAGACGGGCTTTTCATCGCCTGAGCGCCGAGCATCACTTCCACACAACCTCTTCTGTCGGAATCGGTCACGTGACCCTGCCGAGCCGCAACCAGACTATTTGTAAGCAGTATTACTTCTGCTGTAGTTTCTTTATGCTGTGCTTTCACTGTCCCAACAGTGAGACTGTGATTCCTGTTGGCGTGGTGGCTCTGAGATGCTATTATCCTCTGCTCTCCCGAAGGGGTAAAGCCCTCCTATTCCTTACACGCCTGGGACAGGGCCTGGCACACAACAGGGGCCCAGTGCATGGAGTGAGTGACCTCGGGCATAAAGTGAAGGTGCCCTAAAGGAAGGCAGAAGTGGAACCTGGAACGATCAGTTTAGAAGTTGCCCTGTCTGAAAAACGAAGCAGGGAGGACCAAGAAAACATGTCTACCAGATTTTTAATGCTGAACCAAGCATCACACGGGGACAGTCCGGGGAACACAGCTCTTTGCTTGGGTTCAAGCTCTGCAGCAGCAGCGGCACAGGCTGCATATGTAGCAGAACAGGAAACAGGGCCCTGGGGTACCCAGCGGCTTTGCGGGGGAAAATTCCCTGACTCCAAGGCTGTTTCATGAATAGACCCGGGACAGAAGGATGGGCTTGACTCCTTTCCAATAAGTTTTTGGAGCTAAGTGGGACTAAGGTGCTACTCCTGGGCAACTGTGGAAGGAACTCAACTAAGTCAACTGTTTTCCCTCCTACAAAAATGATAGGGATTAACCCTACAGGGACGGCTGTTGCTTGTTTCAGAAATGGTCAGTTTTATCAGCCTTGTTTGCAAAACGAGAGGGCTTATCCAGAGTCTACACAAACTGAAAGCATCTAAGCAAACTTTCTGTTCTCGGTAGGGTGACTACCCATTCGGGTTTCTGTCTGCTGTGCCTGGTTCATTTATTAATAGCGTGTCTCACTGTGTTTCAGTTTGGATAATAAACTGCAAAGTCATCCTAGTTACAAGGAACAATGACAACTGGCTGAAAAGGCAACTCCAGGTCCCAGAAAGGGACAGGGGGACCAGCATGTCCGTTGGCTGCACACGGCCAGCCCGTAGCGGGCTGGGCACCCAGAGGGCCTGTGTCAGGACTGATGTGGGGCAGTGGCTGGGAGGAGGCCCAGGTGCTTCAACCACTTCCCGGAAAAGAACATCTGGGTGAAACGAAAAGAGGCTGGTGGGCCCCTCGCGGGGCGATGTGCCACCTTCCTGACCTTGGGAAGGCACATAAGGCAGAATAATGTTTCCTTCCAAAGGCTTGGCCACAATTGATACCCCTTATGTAGTGTGGACCCTAGAGGGCACGGGAGAGGGGTGGGCAAACTGCGCCAATCAAGGCTCATGCTGACAGCTACTCTTTACCAGCCAAGTACTCAAGCAAGTAGTGCCCAATATCTGATTTCAAGAGGAGAAAACGGATCTTGGGGAGAAAACTTGCACTAGCTCACAACTGATAAGTGGCTGGGGAAAGAGGGACCCCAGGAAGTGTGGTTTCGAGCCCGCACTCTAACTGCCTAAGGGACCCTGAGTTAAAGGGAGGGCGCGGCCAGCAGACAGCTGCGCTCTTGGGGCTCCACGCCCAGTGCGCCTTCCTCACCCCGCTCGGCCCCTCAGACCCGTGGGAGAGGACCAACCACACAAAGGGCCAGGGGAGTGCCTGGAAAACCGGACGATGTCCCGCAAAACGCGAAGATTGGGCTTCAGCAAGTCATTAGCAGATGGCACTGATTGTCCTCCTCCCGCCAGTCCATAAAACGGGTCACCTTTGAGACCTGCTCCCTGGGCGGGGAGAGCGCATGGAGCCCCAGCCTGGCTGAACGCTTACGTAAGGCCAACTGGCTGCGGCGCCCCAACTCCCCAGGGCGCGCGCGCAGAGCCCTGGCTCGGGTGGCCTCCATCCTGTCCCCCCTCCCCAGGGACCGCGGGGAGGCCCCGGACCACCAGCCCGGCCCTGGCGTCCGAGTGGGCGGTGGCGTGCTCCCGCAGCCGCCTGCTTCCCGGGGGAGGAGCAGCGCATCGCGCAAGCATCCGGCAGTGGCGAGGGGGCGGAGGAAGGCGAGAGGAGGAAGCGGGATTTAAACGAAAGGCGGTGACGCCACACAAAAGATTTCTATAGGCTCCAGGGAGGCTGCGGCCGAGGCGGCGGCGGCGGCGAGCGGGGGCGAGGCCGGCCGGGACCAGGACATCCTCCTGCAGCCCCGCGGGCGGGCGGGCGGCGCGCCCACGGCCGTGCTCCGAGGTGCAGAGCTGGGAGGAGGCGGTGTTTCCCTCGGCCCCCGCCCTTCCTTTCAGTTTCTCCGGCTCGCTCGGAAGTTGGAGGTTGACAAAAATGGCAGGAGCCGGGGCCCAGGCGGGTGGCCGCAGCGTCGCGGGTACCTTCTGAGTTGGTCCGGCAGCCGGGGACACGCGCGCAGAGCGTCCGATGAGCAGGGCCCGGGGTCCCAGGAGAGCTGAGCCGCTGCGGGCCAGAGGCGAGGAGGCGCCGGGCATGGACTTGCGCCGACAGCCGGCTGCGGGCCGCGGGGCTCGCGGGGCCGGAGGGCGTGCCGCTCGAGCGCCGGGCCGCTCACTGTGAGTCGCGAGGCGGGAAGGGCCGCCGGGCGTGGCGGGAGGGCGCGGGCAGAGCGCTAGCGAGCGGCCTCTGTGCGCAATCGGTGCAGCTCCCGCCCGACTGACTCCGCGCGGCCGCGCTAGCACCGGCCACACCCTCGGCCCCGCCGCTGCCGCCGGGCCGCTTCCAGAGAGCTGGAGGCAGGAGATGCGCCGGGGCGGCCGCGCTTCCCCAAGCGCCAGCCTCGGCCGCCGTCCTGAGGAAGTGCCGCCGGGCGGGGTCCCGGCGCCTAAAGCCCACGTGCACCGCAGAGCTGAGGAGGCTGACAGCAGAGCCAGCCCGGGCCGCTGAGCGCGCTCCTCCCCGAGGAAGGGATTTTGATTTCAAAGAAAGGAAGGAAGGAAGGACAACTCCCAGCTTCCCCTCCCGCCCTCCCGCTCCGGCGGCCGGCCGGGCCATGCCCAGAAAGGCGGCAGCGGCGACCCGGCAGAAGGGACTTTCCTGGCGGCCCGGCGACGAGGAGCGCGTATTGTGAGTTTGCTGTGCTCGGTTCATGGTTCCAGCAAGACCTCCCGGAGACCGAACGCCACAGACCCTCCCCACACCTCGAAGAGCCTACTGCGTCCCCCTGCGCCACCTCCGCCCCGCGCCCTCCGCCCGCGGCGGTGGATGGCATGATGGTGCAGGGAAGGCACCGCGGCCCTGGCCAGCTAAGTCGCGACAGCCGTGGGGGCGGCGGCAGTGGCAGCGGCGGCGGTAGCGGGCTCCCCAGCGGCATGCCAGTGCCCCCCGGGCGCGATGGCTAGCGGCAGCGCTGGGAAGCCCACCGGCGAGGCGGCTTCTCCGGCTCCTGCGAGCGCCGTCGGCGGGACCAGCTCACAGCCTCGGAAAAGGCTGGTGTCCGTGTGTGACCAGTGCAAGGGCAAGATGCAGCTGGTGGCCGACCTGCTACTGCTGTCAAGTGAGGCCAGGCCCGTGCTCTTCGAGGGTCCTGCCTCCACCGGTGCAGGCGCCGAGTCCTTCGAGCAGTGCCGGGACACCATCATTGCACGCACCAAGGGGCTCTCCATCCTCACCCACGACGTGCAGAGCCAGCTCAACATGGGCCGCTTCTCCGAAGCGGGAGACAGCCTGCTGGAGCTAGGCGATCTGGTGGTGTCACTGACGGAATGCTCCGCCCACGCGGCCTACCTGGCGGCAGTGGCCACGCCAGGTGCGCAGCCTGCACAGCCGGGGCTGGTGGACCGCTACCGTGTGACTCGCTGCCGTCACGAGGTGGAGCAGGGCTGTGCCATGCTGCGCGCCACCCCACTGGCCGACATGACCCCGCAGCTGCTGCTGGAGGTGTCGCAGGGCCTGTCTCGCAACCTCAAGTTCCTGACGGATGCGTGCGCCCTGGCCAGTGACAAGTCCCGGGACCGCTTTGCACGTGAACAGTTCAAGCTGGGCGTCAAGTGCATGAGCACGAGCGCTTCCGCCCTGCTGGCCTGCGTGCGCGAGGTCAAGACGGCGCCCAGTGAGCTGGCGCGCAGTCGCTGCGCACTTTTCAGCGGGCCGCTGGTGCAGGCGGTGTGCGCGCTGGTGGGCTTTGCCACCGAGCCACAGTTCCTGGGTCGCGCAGCGGCCTTGAGCTCCGAGGGCAAGGCCGTGCAGACTGCCATCCTCGGTGGCGCCATGAGCGTGGTGTCGGCCTGCGTGCTCCTGACCCAGTGCCTCAGGGATCTGGCGCAGCACCCGGACGGGGGCGCCAAGATGTCGGACCACAGGGAGAGGCTGAGGAACTCGGCCTGTGCCGTGTCTGAAGGCTGCACCCTGCTATCTCAGGCTTTAAGGGAGAGGTCTTCGCCCAGGACTTTACCGCCAGTGAATTCCAATTCTGTGAATTAGCACCCCCTTTTATCCACCCCACCCCCTTTTTCCACACCCAGGCTAAAGGAAGATACTTATTGAATGCCCCTCTCCATTTATACCAAAGAAATCATAGGTGAAGCGCCCTCCCACCCCCCACGGTAGATGCTCGAGAGGATCTTCCAGAAGGCAGGGCTGTGCATCCAGTTTACACACACACTCGGGCCGTGCCCCGCGGCCCCCGCAGCATAGGGACCCGGAGACCGAGGACGTGTAATCTGCTGTTGCGGGGGTCGTCCCCACCCCAGCCCCTCTTCAGGAACCCCTCCACCAAACTGTATTAATTGGGCAGGAAGGATGTCATAGGTTCATTTCTTTTTTGGTCTTTTCTGATTAAAAGAAAGGTTACCTCAGTTTTCACTCCGTAGACATGGATGTAGCTACCTTTTGTGTATGTTGTTATTTTTTAAGTCAGATGAGGCATATACTTGGTGTGGGAAGAGCCTGCCCTTGCCATGTGATTTGCAAATGGGGGGGAAATCTACTGTGAGTGTGTGTTTTATTTTCTGATTTACACTATAGAGTGATTTTTTTCTTCCCAATGTCAAGTTTTTACCTTGCATGTACTGGAGTATTTATTTCCTCTATTAAAACGTTATGTTTCTCAGATGGCTTTCTGCGGTTATTGTGGAATTTCAATAACGGTGATGCTGCGTGCTGCCTGCCATGTCCCCGGAAGGGTGCCGTTGGAAGGGGACTGCGCTCCGGAGCAGTGAGATGGGTTCCCAGTCCTCAGCCCTTTGTGCGTTTTCCTTGAGCTGCTTCTCGGAGCAGCCTAGAATTTGGGAAGAGGGAAAAGTCTGGTTTGTCCTCTGTCTGCGTTTCTCAGATTAACCTTGTGGGGGCGCCAGTCTGCCCAGGTCAGAGGTTCTGCGGATGGAACTGCAAAAGTTCGGTCCATCAAATGAGAGTGCGCTGCTCTTGCATGTAGACCAGTCTGTGCAGGTCAGATCTAGTTATTCTTGGTTTGAGAAGAAAGCATGGAGGGTTCTGGATAGATTAATGGAGTCACAGGTATTTTGAAAAGTATTAAGTGCATCCTAGGGTCACAGCGTAATTTTTAAGGCTGATTTTTGTGAACTTCCTTTCCTGGCAGTTACGCCCTGGTCGGTTGTATGTGGGGAGAATGCTTTGCTAACTGAAATTTGGAGTTATTTAAAGGTAGTTTTCCTTTCTGCAAACATTTTAATAAAAGATGGGATGTGTAGTTTTGCTCAACGTAGTGGAGTTTCAGGCATTTTCTGCTGAAGTACAACAAACTTATTTGTAGTTTTTGCCTTGGGACAGCCCCACGGCTATACACCCCTGCGTTCCTTGCATTTGCTCCGTGTATGCATTTCTTGGGACGGGATGTGCCTAAAGTTTTGCAGTTCCCACGGTCTGAAAAGGAAGAAATTTTCACCTACTGTGTTAGGAAGAAAGGAAAGTTCTATTGACTTTTACTTAAATGGCTGTCTTTATTACAAGAACATCAAATTCAGTGTGTAAAAACATCTTTAAACCTGTGTGGAGTGAAATCAAGACTGTTTAATTTCTCTGAATTTGAAATTTGAGAAGTCTTAAAGCAGCAGGCTATATACATTTAAAGAAAATGGTCAAGGAAGCTGGTGCTTTTCTCTCTTAGGTGTTGGTAGATTTACATCTTTAAGGTCATTAAAAGACGAATATTCAGTCCTGTCCCCCTTCATGTTTAAATTCTGGATCAGTCAGGTTCCGGAAGTACGGGGAGGGAGGGAGGGAGGCTGGAGTCCGGGTGAAGCTCACCCACCTGTTGACAGCCCCCTGCCTCTAGGGACTTTCCCTTATTTGTATTGACTGGGTTTCTGTCAGTAATGCCAGAGTTTACGATTCCATGGTTCCTTTAGCCTTTGCAGACCACAAAGAATAAACTGAAAGGAACAAATAGAAAAACAAAACGAAGGCCAGAAATCTGTAACTTTGATTATGAAAAACGGCAGTTGCTCCTTGGACTCATTTCTTGCAGAAATAGTTTTTAGGACAATGCAGGCTCCTCCCAAAGTCACTTACCCTGTCTGCTTGGAGAGTGCTCATTGGCTAATCATCCCATTAACTGTGGAACTTCTCTTTCTCTTAAGTTAAGCAGTAGCTGCTGGTCACACTTCTGTGTAGTGAAGGTTTTGACCTGCAATATTCAAAGTTGGTCCTCTGAAGTTGTTAAATTTCAATGGTGTGTCCAACCTCTTTTTCCCTTCTGCCTCTAAAATGAGTTCAGGGTTTTCCTTCCAGCAGGTGGCTCAGAATGAGGCCTGCTTCTGTGTTTTCTGGCGGGGTCCGGGAAACCAGCGTGAGGAAAGCTCAGTATCTCTGCATCTGCGCTGCTTGGCTGGGCACAGGCCTCGGACATTGTGACCTTCTCCCAGCGTACCAGGTTGCTGAACTTGTTTTTAAATAGCCCTGACTTTTAAAAAGGAGCATCTCAGACCTATTTCATTGGGTTTAATAAGGTCAGCAGAGATAACTGGCTCCAGGAATAAAATCACACTGGCCTAATTTTTCTTTTTAAATTAAACCACACTAGAGTTAATTTAAGACATCAATTCTTGCGTTTTTTTTTCTCACTTCCCAGGGCAGGTTTTCTGACATGGGCTTAACGGGCACCGTCCTGACTGGGGGTATCGACAGCCTCCATTGGAATGGGCATGGGAGAAGGAAGTGGTTACAGCTCAGGTTCTCAGAACAAAGCCATTGTTTGCGATAGTCACCCCGAGTAAACGGGACGAAGGCTATCACACGTGGGATTTAATTACAGTAGTAATAAGGAGACCTGTCTTTCCTTGGCTGCTCTAAGTTTGGCCTTTTTCTACTCATTCTGGGTTGCTGTTAGGAAATGCAAAAATCACATGCGTGTGTATGTGTGTGTGTGTGTGTGTGTATTTTTCTCCCTACTTTTATTTTCATCTCCACCCCAGTTTTTTTTCTTTTTTCTAATTCATGGTCATGTTTCTTAGACACTACTTAGTTTTATAATTCAGGAAGTATCAGTTCCATCTGATTGGTTATTTGACAAACACTTTTTTTTTTTTAGCTGGCATAGGGATCTAAAATATTTGGCAGTTTTGAAATAGCTCATTTTAACAGAAACACCTGTTTTTCGGAATGCATGTGACAGGGGTCACCTGCAGCTCAGGTAGAGGCCTTGAACACGACCGCTGGGTGAACGTGACAGAGCCGGGAGAAGAGACTGCTGGGGCGTCCGTAGCTCTGCGTCCCCTGCGGGGCCCTTCCCTGGGCTGTCCCCTGGGCTCGGGTTCCCCGTGACCGATCGGCCAAGCCCTTACGGAGACTGTCCCTGGGTTTCCTGTGGGGACACAGACACTGGTGTTTCTCCCCGTCGACGTCATTTTTTGGCACGAGCGTGTGTGAAGTCAGTGGGCCTGTGTTACCTGGGCAGGGCGTTCTCTTCAGGTCATTCGGGTGAGTGAGTTGCAGTTTCCACTGGCAGGAGGCTCCGAGACAGCTGTCCAGGTAGCAGAGGGAGAAAGTGTGACACTAGGGTCTGCGGTTGGGGTGGGAGCTGTGTGACAGGACAGCCCCTGCCACCGGGCTGCAGTGCCAGGCACACGGGTCATTGTGAGACGAATGTGTGTACAAGGTGCCCACAGCAAATATGCATAAGCAGGTCATAAAATTGTTTTAGAAATGACAGTTTTAATGGTCATCCAATAGGCAGATGTTTACCAGGGGGCTGATCACGGGTGCCGACGTCATGCTGGGCCCCGGGGCCCTGCTGGGAGTGAGACATGGCTCCTCCCCTCGCACAGACCTGGTGCTGTTTCAGGCGTGGTCCGTGGGCACCCAGCATCAGTTAGCACCCCAGGCCCTACCGCAAGCCCGTTGGATGGGAAACTCGGGGTGGGTCAGTCTGCGTTTTCAGGCCCACCCTGGTGATTCTGATGCACACCCAGGCCACAGAACTAAGTACCTTTGAGGCCTCGGGGTGTCCTTCTCTGCTCACTGACTCTGGAAGTCCCAGGTGCTTCTGGATCAGGAGGCAGCAGCATTTCTGCCAGTTCCTTGTTTGCTCAGGTGTTGGTTTCCCTAGATACTGTGAGTCCCTTTCTTCTGACAGAGAAGATAATGTCGTCTCTCCTGCCATTTAAAATGGGCAGGTTTTTCTGTGTGTTCGCGTGTGTTGACAAGGACAGAGCTCCGCCCCTCCCCCGGCCACCCCTTTCCGATGAACTAAAATTGTAGCAAACTGGCAAATTCGCTTTTCTGGGTTTTGCCTGTTGAGTTCTGCCCCGGGGAGTGAGGACCGGCCCACGACCTAATGGAATAATCTGCCCTTTAGCCCCTCAACTGCCCGGGAAAGAGCACTTTGCTTTTAGGTCTGTAAAGTACCTTCAGAACCAAGTGAAGCATGCAGGCTGACGCCACAGCTCTCTCGGGGAGAGCCAAAGTCTGCCGTCTGCTCGGGAAGCGTGCCCATTAAGTCCAAGTGCACCAGGAGTCAGGAGGATTGGTGAGAGCCTCTCTGCTCACAAGGGGGGTCCCAGGAGCCAGCATGGGCGTCACCCAGGAACTTGGTGGTCAGCAGAATCCGGGCCGCACCCCAGACCTACCCACTTGGAATCTGCACTTTGGCAAGATCTCTGGGTCTTTTCTGGGCATCTTAACTTTGTCATAGGGGAGAAATGTCCTGGCCACGACTGAATTGGGGCTTTCTTCTGTACTGTGGGGACTGACGTGTTTATTAGGTCTAGTTATACCTTTCTCGCTTATCAAGCGTGTTCGTGGGTGTGGTGTGATCGGGTCCTCAGCAAGCCTGCGAGGTGGGCAGGCATTAGTCACTGTGCCTGTCATCCAGACATCCGCGCGCCTGTTCTCCTTCCTGCTGTGACAGTGACAGTGAGATCCAGTCTCTGACGAGTCCCCGTGACGCACACGGCCTCGGGACGAGCACTGGGGACTATTTCTGTCTCCATCATAAGGTCACTGTGAGAATTATCTAAGACACTCCATGTCAAAGTCAGTTTCCCCTAATAATTTTGCCTCCACCCTTCCAGCGACTAGATGGCAGATACACCATCAGAGCCTCAAGGGGGCCCGAGGAGGGAGCGCAGTCCTGCCTTCCGCGCCCGCCTCTGCCCTCTGCAGACCACGCACGTCCTCCGAAACACTGGACGTCTCACGTCGCTGAAACCACAGCGCCACTCCGACGTTTCAGGCTGCAGGCCGACTTAGATTCGTTAGCCTGATTTTAAAGTCCACACGCTCATTTTAAACTGTGTTTACCAATAACACACCTGCGTCCAGACAGTGCTGAGGTCGGACACGGGAGCTCTGGCAGCCCCGTGTTTCTGGAGCGGAGCTGTGTGTGAGTCGCCCGGGAAAGCTTCGCTCACCCTGCAGTGCGCGCCTGAGTGTGGAGAGCTCCTGACTTTGTTCTAGTTTGCCTAAATCTCACTTAACTTTTTTTTTTAATTTTAAATATGTTTTTAACTTTTGAATGTATTCAGGTGACATTGATTAACAAAATTATACAGTTTCGGGTGTATAATTCTGACACAGCATCTGTACACTGTATTGTGTGTCCGCCACCCCAAGCCAGTCTTCTTTCGTCACCGTTTATCCCCCTTCGCCCTCTTCTGCCGCCCCTGCCCCTCCCCCTCTGTTGTCTGCGTCTCTGAGTTTGTTTTTCTTTCCTTATCCCCTTACTTTTTCCACCCAGTCTCCCCGCCCCCCTTCCTCTCACAGCTTAATTCGCCTCAACTTCAGATGCCACTCAAGATCCTGGTCAAGTGAAAAACCACGAGGTAGTTCTGTTACGAGCCCGCCCCGAAGGAGACGGAGGTTGAGGGGGCAGCCTTGGGCCCAAGTACCCCTGTGTGGACACCTTGAGCGTTAAGCGCCCTCCGGCATCCACTTTTCTTTCTGTGGTGCCGTCCACGTCCTGCTCTGCGTGGACCGGCCGGTCACGCCAGCACCTGCCGTCAGATGAAATTCTGGTACAGTGGTTTTCTTAAGCGTTTCCTTGGTGGCTAGGTTTTACTTAAACTTCCCTTTTCCTGCAGGTCCCATGATAAAGCTAAGCTCTAAAAGCGTGAATAGGATCCTGGTTTCACCGTCCCCTGGAATCGGACTTGTAAAATTGCCAGTCGTGCTGTGGGAAGTGGCCTGAGGAACTGGTGAAAATGGGTCATCTGGTATTCGTCAGCTGTCTCAGCGATTCCCTGCCTCCGTCGCCTCAGGTGGAGTTGGTGCTGCGGGCTTCAGGGGGGTGTGACAGTGACCAGGGAGTCCCGTGAGGACAGCTCCAGGTCCCGTTGGCCTCAGTCTCCGATAGCTGAGGACGGAACGGGAGTGTCTCCACCTCGATCAGCCACCCGTGTCACTGCAGCAGAACCACCCGCTGCACGGACATGAAATAATGTCAGGGATGATCCAGGTCCTCTGTCCCTCCCCACAGTGCCGCCCAAAGCTCCTTGCCCACTGCAGTTTCTAGAAAATGCGGCAGTTCTCGACTTCACTAGGACGTCACGCGGCACGAGCAACCACAGAGCCCCTGACAGAGCCACACTAATCAGACGAGGGTGTGAGACCATTGTCACGTAGGGTCAAGTTGCCGGCAACTACACTGGCTGGGTCGCCATCTGGGTGTCGAATAGTGTCGGGTACAGCGAGCCGGATGGTGAATTGTCTCTGAGGCAGCGAGTGTTGCTGGGCTGTTGACGGGCGTCAGGGCCCATGTCCTGTCACCTCGTCTGGGAGGAACGACTCAAGGCCACAAGAACCGTCAGGAACAATTACAGAAGCCCCATCCTCACCTGTCCTCAATAAAGTCAACGTGAGATGCTGCTGCTCTGCCGGTAGCGACGCTTCCCAGGCCCACCCTCCCTCGGCGTGCCATCTGCGTAACTGCACGAACCATGGGCCTGGGCAGCAGCTTCTGAGTCCCGTGTCTGGGCAACGGAGGACGCACAAGTCGGTGTTGCCACGCCCCGCAGAATGTCTTGGAGCCCGTATGTGGTTTTAGTGTCGTGGGAGCTGAATCTACTTGGACAAGGGAGGATTATTCACTGTAAATGCTACAAGGAAGAGGTTTTAAATCTGTGTTAAACAAAACAAAACAAAACCGTGAGTCTGTCTCATGGTTTCTCATGTAAACGTGTCCGTGAAGTTTGTGTGGCGTGAACATCAGTGGGTTGTCAGACCTCAGGGGGAAGGCGCTTGCGCCCTTTCTGCTGTCTCCGTAGTTCGAGAAGTGGATTCTGCGGGGCTGCTGGGAGTTCGTGTGGGTTTTTTGAAGGACGCCCTAATTGTCCTGATTGCCTCACCTAAGCTGTTCTTCCTGCACTGTTGTGGCCCCTTGCGTCCTGGCTGGGAAGTGGAGGGCTGGCTCACTCCACGCAGGCTGCCGGGCAGTCATCGGTGCCCCCAGGACGTCACATCGGGAGCCTCCCGCGGGACTTTCTAGGAGGCTCCGGTAGACGCTTCTTAAGACTGACTGTCCGCGGAGCTGGAAGACAGAGATGAGCTTAGAATGCAGTACAAGTGGTAAAAAGGGAGAAAAGAAGGGAAAAAAGTCACGAGAGGCCGGGGCAAGCGCTGCAGTCAGTGTTAATGGGGATCCTGTAGCCCAGCTCTGTGGCCGTTTCAGACCTCGTCCTGAGAGCTGACCGACTTGGGTATATGACCCTGGTACCTGGGAGGGCAGACATCAGTGTCAGAGCCGGCATCTCCTGTTCTCGGTGCCAGGCTATCACATATAACTTAAGTGGGAATTTCGTTGAATTCCTTTTCTGTGTGGCCGGAGGGGAGCTTTCAGTTAGACACTGGCAGGTGCCTCCCTCACAGAGCGGGCTCCGTTCCAGTGCCCCGGGATCATTTGCTGTTCCGCTCATTGATTCTGAATAGCGTGGGTGCAGAGCGCAGGACTGTTCCTGGGCTGGTTTGCTCTGCAGGAAGCAAAGTAAGTCCCCACCAACCCACCCACCCCCGTCATCCAAGCTGCTGGCCTGAACTTGAATTGGGAGCCCTGGGTGGGGCCGAAGTCCTGGGCCTGGTTGCCTGCCATCTTCGCAGAACAGCGAAAGCCCCACTAGGTCACCCAAAGGTGCGTCTCATTGCGAGTGGGGCTGGCTGACGGGCTGGGAGCCTTCCAAGGCAAGAACTCGTTTTTTTTTCAATCTCTGCCATCCTTAGCAGGTAGCCAGCATGTTCAAATGTTTGTCTAATGAAAGGAAAGCGATAGTTGGCATGTTCTGAGCTCCTGCTATGTCAGCAAGGACCTTTACACTCTGTCTTTCAATCCTTCAAGTAGCCTTTCAAGGTGCGAAGTCTGGTTCTCATTTTACAGACGAGGGTGCTGACCTGACCGCTTGCCCAGGGTCTCGGAGCACAAAGCTGGGGGTGAAGATAGACCAAAACCCGTCTGGCGGAGCCCAGCATTCTTGCTGCTGGGGCCGCAGTGAATGAATGAATCAGAGGGTGGGGTCCATCTGCCCTTTGACGCCACACTGCTCCCCAACTCCTTTATGGTTTCACCTTAATGATGACGATTTTTGCAGGTTTCACCTGAGCCTTCGGTGTAATTCTCTCCGGGACAATTTACAGAGGCCCTGATGCCCACAGCTCCCTCCTGAAGGCCCAGGCAGAGCTGATTATGTGGACAAGCGGCTCTCTGCCTGCTGTGTGGCCCCGGCATCCAGGGGGCGGCTTGGGGAAGACCGACCTCTGACTTGCCGAGTGACCCGCACTTGGATCTCTGAAGTGTTTGCGTGTGTGTTCTTTGCTCACTTGCCGCACTCCCCAGTTGCCTTACTTATCCTCATAGGACATCCTCACAGGGCACAAGACAAACTCCGTGTCGCGGCGCCTGCGGCCAGGGCGGCTGCTCAGCCCCCTGCACACGGCACTCCGCTCACTGGTGGAGTGCTTGCAGAGTTCCCCGAGCCGTCAGCTCTCACCTCCAAGCTTTCGCACCAGCTGTCTCTTCTTGGACAGCTCACCTGCTGCCTGGGCCTCGCCTTCCCACCCACCTGACTGCAGCCTCGGCGGCAGGCTGTCCCTATACGAGTACCTGCCAAGTCATAATAACTCCGTTTACCCATCCGTGTTGCCACTCAGTCTCATCATCAGGTGGCAGTCATTTTCTTACCTCTGGTGACGAACAGTGAGCATCTCTGTGTGGGCAAATGTGGAGTCCTGAGTCCTCTCGGGCTCCGGGAGGAAGAGCCCCAGAGTCAGACACTTCATTAACCCTTCCCTCTGTCAGAGTAGCCTTCAGTCCATTACCAGGGTCTTTCGCATCCTTCCCAGGACCCTCAGCATCTGTTCCTTTCCCCTCGCTGCACTGCCGGGACCCCGGGCAGGACCTCCCTGGCCGTGGCCCGGTCAGCGCTGTGCACTGGCTCCCTGGCTGCAGCCTGCGCCACCGTCTCCCTCCCCGTCACTCCGAGCTGAGGCTGCAACGTCTAGTTCTCAGCATCTCAGCACGTTTATTGCACTCCGACAGTGTGTGGCCGAACTGGGCCTGCACTGGGCAGCACCAGGCCCCAGTCAGGCGTGGCCACCATCTCCCAGGGCCCCTGCCCGAGCCTCGGTTTTCAGTGGGATGGAACTCGGGCCACCACCCGTGTTCTGACTCCTGGCCCCTCGCCTGCACTGGTATTGGCCTCCACACGAAGTGTCATCCCAGCCCCCAGGGTCGCCCGCCCCGCCAGCCCGGACCGCTTCCGGTGCTGTGGACTGGGCTGCCCTGGCGGGGCTGGCCCTCTGAAGGCCTCTCAGGGATTTGGGTGGGTCCAAGAACGGGCTTGAGGGGCGCTGGACGGGCCAAACTCCTCCCTCAGCCGGTCTAGGCTACTCGGGCCTCAGCTACATCTTGGGTCTTGGTCGTGAGCTGCAGGACGCAGCGCCGATGGGTGACATTTCCCGTCAGTGTCCCCAGGGTGGGGCTGGGCGCAGGGGCACATGGACACGACATGCCCCCCAGGAAGGGTGTCTTTTTCCCATAAACGGACTCAGAGCTGAGCTCCCTGGGGGCGACTTTGAGGCCAGTGTGCGAACTGGCCACGGGAGAGTGTCTGGCTTTCAGTTCCACGATTGTTATGATGCAAAAACTACTCGTGATTTTCCGTAATCATGTTTGGGTCATAATCGTATACTTAGGCGGAGCTCTGGGGTGAGCGGTGCCCACCAGCATCCTGTGCCTACGGCTCTCCTGCCTGGGCCTAGACCCGTGAAGGGAAGAAAGAAGCCGGGGCCTTCGGGCAGGGAAGCGGGGTGCTCTGCCAAAGCGGGGGGGGGGGCACCGAAAGCCTTGGAGGCCTCAGCAACCTGCTTTTAGCCACCTGTTTTTACACCAGCATTTGAAGTTTCATTATAGCTGTGTGTGTGTGTGTATATGTGTGTGTGTGTGTGTGTGTGTGTGTATACCACATTGCATCTGACAGTTGACACTACCTAAAAACTAAGATCATGGCTATCTTACTGAAATTAAAGGAGTTGTTTAAAACAACGGTATCCCATCTACTCAATTATTTGACTTTGTCTGTCCATCGCTGAAATTCCGGTTTCAGTGGAGTAACTAGCCAAGAGAGTTGCCCCGGATAACTTTCATAAAAACAAGCGCGTTGCTCGTGTCCGGTCTGGTGATGGGACGTGGGTCACTGGAGCCTTGGGCGGGGCCCAGGGGCGGGGGCTGGGGCTCCGTGGGCAGCCTTGGCCCCAAGCTGAGCGCCTGTGCCATGATGGTCACCGAGGCACCCACCTTTTCTCCGACTGTTTTTCAAGTTTGAAAAAAAAAAACAGGGGGATGTGAACACTAAGTGAAAAGAATAGCCGTGTCAGTGGTTCCGCTTTAAGCGGCCCGAAAACCTTGCTCCAGGGCTCAGACACACAAGCTCAGGTCCGTGTGCCCCCCCATAAGGACGAAGCAGAACTTGAAGGGGGCGGGGTGTGAGGGAAGAAGTCTGTGCTTCCGGTCTCTGCTCCTCCCTGCCCGCCCCCCAGCACTCCTCGAGTCCCGTGTCCCGGGGCGCCGCTTCTGAAGCCTTCCAGATTAGCTCACAGCAGCTGAGGTGCACCCGCCATCTGCAGCAGCATAGCCCCGCTGTGAGTTC
The DNA here is from genome assembly GCA_004024845.1 of Tonatia bakeri. Lineage (NCBI taxonomy): Eukaryota > Metazoa > Chordata > Mammalia > Chiroptera > Phyllostomidae > Tonatia > Tonatia bakeri. Next base: position 49,426 of record PVIA01000227.1, on the reverse strand, counting down.
TCCGAGGGAGCGCACTCAGCTCGCTGCGTCACTCCCTAGCACATGGGTCCTTAGGACCACACCGGGGGCCTGCCCTGCCAGCCAGGGCCTGCTGGAGCCCGAGTGTCCACCGGCAGGTCCCTGGACCCTCCTCGGGGGTCAGGCATCCATGATAGAAAAGTAAGACCCATTCCCCACACTTCCAGAAGAAGTAATGCTCACAGACCGTCACGTGCATGTCAGCAGCCAACCCTGGAACCCTCAGTCCCACCAGGCACAAAGGAGTAAATCTGAGGTCATGCTTTTTGTGCAAAACATGCCGGAACAGAAATCTGGACTGCACGCCCCTGGAATCACTCAACCGGCACTTCTCTGCCCTCTTCATCCTCACAAACACGTCTGTGAGCATCCATTTCTGGCCTTGTGCCCCCGCCCCCGTCTCCAAAAGGGCGGGTGTCCTACTTGGTTCCCAGACAATCCACCAGCTCATCCCCAGGAGTGACAAAACCTTGGTTGAGATTGTACTCGGTGACTCCTGCCCTGGGGGCGATAGGGTCTGTCCCTGTAGAGAGGGGGTGGGGGGTCACTCTGCGGGGAGGGGGCTGCAGCCTGGGCATGAGCTCTGTCTTTGTAAATGGGCCTCACATCATGGGCATTCTTAACAACACACTGTGTCCTGGGCCATTGTTTTTTCATGGCGAAGGTTGGGGAAATATGCGAGTTACGCTGCAGACATGAAACACCTAAGCCCTGCGGCCCACATGGAACTGGGGCGTGGGAAGGCGAGGAGGAATTCCTGAGCTGTAACAATTGGGTGCCGAAGGTCACCACAGCGCTTGCAAGTTTCAACTCCTGGTACGATTTGGAAGCCTCCGGATACCGTTACGTAATGTCCCGGGGCGCAGAGTGTGGGCCCTGCCACCTAGATCGTTGGTTCGAGACGCTGGCTGAGGGCCAGAGCACGTCTGTGACAACCGGCTCTTTCACACTTAACATTTTTCCCTTTTGCTAAAAAGTAAGTTAATGAAAATGTTATTAAAATGCCATTTCAACCCTATGGCATGGACATACTACAGTCTAGTCAGTCATTCCCTCGCAGCTGGAGGTTTGGTTGTTTTTGTCAATGTTTACTAGGGCAAGGACTATTCTCTAGACATCTTTATGAGTGACGTTTTTTTGCTCCATAGTTCTTTTTGTTTTAATTTTTATTTATTAATTTGAGAGCGAGAGACAGTGATTTGTTGTTCCACCTATCTATGCCCTCACTGGTTGCCTCTTGCAGGAGCCCTGACAGGGGATCAAACCCTCAACCTTGGTGGATCGGGATGATGCTCTAACCAACTGAGCTACCCGGCCAGGGCTCTTCCCATATAGCTGATCACTTACTGGGATAGAGTTCTAGACACAAAGGAACAGTTTTCTTTTAAGGTGTTGGTTCTGGTACAGAAGCTGTCCCCACACTCAGTGTGACCCGGATCCTGAGTACCAGACACTGACAGGGAAATGATTAAACTCGGGTCCTGCCTTCCAGCGGCCCAGGGTCTGGGTGGGGAATGAGACAGAAACTCGAACAGCTCCTGCCTCGCGGAGAAAGAGAACCACGGTCACCTCTGCGTGCTCGGGGGAGTCAGAGGCAAGGGTTCTCCTGCGGGCCTGTCTTCGCTTGCCACGTGACCTTGGGCCAGCAGTCCTCTCCAGGCCTTGGCGTTCCCATCTCCAATGAGGTCATTGGATTAGGTCACTTCTAGTGGTGCTTTCTGTGCTCCTGACGTCCTCGAAGGGCATGGGTAGGCATGAGTGTGTACTTGCCTTTTTTAGGTGCCTAATTACATCTCACAATCTGGGACAGTTTTGATGGGATGTGCTGGAGGGCACCGAGGTGGCTCCAAGTCCACTCTAGGACGACAGTATTGTACAAACCAATTTTTTTTTAAACAAACCAAATTATTGAAAGAGCAGGGTCCAGGCTTATAGCAAAGAGGAGCTGAGAAATGAAGAGCTTTTAAAAGGAGGAGCTTTTTAACGAGGACCCTTTTATTCACTTGTCACTGGAAATAAACATTAGTGGTCCCAGCGTGAGTCTCACCTGCTATGCGTGAGGCATCTGCAAACTCACCGCACACATTGCTTCATTTGCACCTTCTAAGGCTCTGCCAGGTGAGTGTCTTTATCCCTACTTCACAGATGAGGACCTGGAAGCTTGGAGAGGAGGCAGGAACTGCTTTAGGGTGTTGCCCCAGGGAAAGCGAGGTCCAAGAAAAGCAAAACAAGCTAATTCTTGTCTTTTGACTCTGAAGGCTGAGGTCAAGGTATAATAATGCCATTGTGTGAGATTTCTTTGGAAGGGTGGCTGTCATAATCGGAGCTCCAATCTCAGGCGCCGTGTGTATAAAGTAACAGTCCCTTCTACCCCCAGCCACAGTGTACTTTTTTCTAGTCACAGCCTTGCGTCTTCCTGCTCCTGCAGTTTTGACTCATGGGGGTGCTTTAGAACAAGCCGGATGGAGCCTCTGTCCGCAAAACCACTGGTCAGGCTGGTAGTTCGCAGCCTCAAGTGCACTGTGCCTGTGGGGTGTGTGCTAGACTCCCAGGAGGTCCCATTCCCCCACGCCCGCTCCTGTTCCCCGGCTGTGGCAGGTCTGCCGTGGGGGAGCCCTGGCCCGTGTCGACAGCACAGGACTATGGGAATGCGGCCGGCCGGGCTATGGCTGGACAGGGACTCTGTCCAGGCCCCGAGTTTGGAAATCATCTTGGGTGTCATCTTCCTTGTAACTCAGTATGCTTTGCCCTAGGTTTCTCAATTGCTTTTTTTCTTTCTTTCTTTCCTTTTTCCCCCCAATTAATTTGAGAGGGAGAGAGAGAAATATATTGATGTGAAAGAGAAACGTCAATCGGTTGCTTCCTGTACGCCCCCCGAGCCAGGATCAAGCCCGCAACCTTTTGGTGCAGAGAATGACACTGCAAGCCACTTAGCCACCCGGCCAGGGCAGAATTTCAGGGAGACAGTGTCAAGGGAGAGATGTTCGGGAGCAGACTAATCTCGACTGCGACCTCGGGCCAGCTCTGCTCTGGCTCTGGACGACATCCTCACTTTTGCCTCCTGGTTTTCACAGGGGAGTCCCTGCTTGCAAAAACACAGGATGAGGGAAGCAAGAAAATGTGGAGAGGTTTGGCACCTCGAGGGTTAACCTGAAGACAGCAGGGTTTCCCCAGGCGGCTAGGACAGAATAGCTCTCCCCGGAGCGGGAGCTCTGGCCCTGTGACAGGCACTGCACCTGCACTCTCAGGTCACACGGCCCCCCTGCAGTGCACGTGCTCTGCCATCGCCCTCTCATGGAGGTGGGGTCGGAGCCTCAGAGATGGTGGGTGACCTGTCCAAGGTCACATAGCCCATAAATGGCAGAGCCAGAATTCGGACCCTCTCCGAGGGGTCTTGGCACCAGCATTCACGCCGACCTTTTCCTGGCTTGTTGATGACCACTGCAATCCGGTTCCCGGGAAGGTCAGCTGGGCCGGGTCGGACACTCGGTGCTGACTCCTACTGTTTGCCTGTTAGGCACTGTTCACTTCTGCCAACCGGCGTCCCTGCAGGCTCTGCTGCGATGCAACCAGGCCAGGGTGTCGCTGGTTTCCTCGGCAGCTACCGGGCCAGCGTCGCCTCACTGTATCTCCCGTCCTCCCGCCACCCGACCGGGGAGGGCCGAGAAGCACCCAGCCCCTATCCTCGGGCCAGAAATGCCTTCCTTGGGTCTCTGAACAGGCAGGGTTTTCTCAGAGAGGCGTTGATCTGAGAGGAAGGGGAACTACGGCGCCCGAGCTGCAGCCGACCTTACAGCCCTGTGATCTTGGTCCCTGTCATTTAGCGAGTTCCACTGTGAGTCAGCGGCTCCACGTCGGAGCTGCAGGAAACGTGCCGCACCGCCTCTGGTAGTCAGCGGGCGGTCTTCTCCCTGCCAAGTGCACCCTTGGTGTGTTTCTGGAGTGTCAGGGCCAGATGGGGTGGGTGCCAGGGGAAGAAACGTCCAGAAACTCTTCTGTCTCCTGCTCCTTTCAAGGGGTGATGTTCCTGCACCAGGGTTTGCTGCTGTAAGTACAGAGAGGCCTGAACTATGACACCGGCGTGTGGGAAAGGAAAGGACTCTTAGTTCAAAGCTGAGCCGGCACACGGGAGGCACCTGTCAGCTCGCTCCTCCGTGCGGGGTTCAGGGCAGTTTCCGGGGTTCAGGAGGAACAGGTCTCCAGAAGCGCCAGTGGGCCAGGCTTTCCTCGGAGGACTTTGGAGCTTGGCCGTTTCCTGTAAAGCAGCTTCACCATCAGATCTTCCCGGACAGTGAACCCTTCGCTCTGAAAGGTCCCAGCGTTTGAGTTCTGGTCCTGTCCTGGCCTTTGGTTCTGGGGTGAAGGGAGGGGGAGCGAGAATTTTGGTCTGTTGTCTCTTCAAAGGAGCTCAGTATCTCGTTGGGACCATCGGCGCCAGTTCTGCGGTGATGGGTACACCCGTGTGGTTTGGGCAAGTAAGTGCTGAAGGCCGAGGACATCTGAGTACGCCCTTCTGGGAGGAATGAATGGGGCTGAGGGGACCTGGGCTTCCTCTCCTGCACATGCAGGATGCAGGCAGCAGGGGCCACGACAGAGAGGGGACCCTTTGGCTGGACAGCTGGTGCATTAGGGAGCCTAGTGCGGGTTGAGTGGAAAGGGATCCCACTGCCTGAACTCAGGGGCCACGCAGAGAGGAGTTGGGTCTGATGTTGCACTCTGTGCCGGTGGCGATGGTGCGGTTTGTGGGTTTGAAAAGGGAGGTCACGACAAAAGCAGGGGCGTAGAATAATCGCTCTGGAAGTTGCTGGAGGGAGAGACAGGAAGCAGGGGGCCCAGTGAGGAGCCATCCCATTCCTGGCTGGTTGCTGGCCAGAGGGACTGAGGCCTCGGCTGGGGGGCAGCTGTGGAGCAGCGAGTCACACGGGGGGCTCCACCAAGCAGGCCACTGGAGCCGGAGACACGGGCGCCCACACCTTCCAGATGCTGCTCTGAAATCAGGGAAAGGCCTGGTTTAGAGGGGACTCTTAAACCTTTTTTTTTTAATTAAACTTTTAAATCCCAGTATAACATATGTACATGAAAAGTGCCCAAATCGTGAGTTGGAACCTTGATGAATCTTCACGTGGTGAACACACTCATGTGACCAGCACCCAGACGCCCTTCCCGCTGGGGCCCTCCCCTCACCGCCCCTTCTGCGCGAGACCACCATTCTGACTTCCCAACCTTCGATTGCTTTGCCTTTCATTCATTTGTGGTGAAATTCATCCATATCGTTGCCCACGGTTACAGTTCAGGCACTCCTGATCTCTCTCTCGCTCTGTGACCTGAGCACAGTTCGTTTAGTCGATCTACTGCGGGAGGACCTTTGAGCTGTTCCCAGCTGAGAGTGATCAGGGACGCGGCTTCAGCGCGCACGGGCTGGGGTCTTCGGTGCGCGCATGCGCACAGATGGAGCCCACTTGCTGGGTTCCGAGAGCGGAATTTTCAGCGGCAGCCGTGAAAGAAGTTGGGAGGTGGGGTGACAGCCGCGGCTGTCGACAGATCAGGGATGAGCTCAAGCCCTGAACGAAAGCTGGGGTGGCATCTCAGTGGCCTCTGAGATGCAGCCAGAGCCACGCTGGTCCTGGAGCAGTGCATCCGAGCTGTCTGGAGAGGGGACCACGCCCCACCCCGGCCCAGAACCGCCCACAGTCATTTAAGGTTTCCAAGACTCTCAGCTGGGAGGATCCCGGGCCAAGTTTCTTTGCCCCCTCCCCCTTCTGGAATTTTTACAAAAAAAAAAAAAAAAATCCCTAATTTTATTTTTTCTGAAAAGTTGGAGTTTCCCCTGTGTTTATGACATATGCGCCATCGCACTCATCCATTTCTCCAAGTTCCAGCTCTCACCGCAGTTTCGCACAACTGCTGTACTTTCAGTGTTCGGGAAAGCACGTGGAGAGGGAGGGGTTCCAGGGGAGCAGCAGTTCTTGCCGCAACGAACCGGCCGCTGCCCGCTCGGTGCCCACAGCGGGCCGGGCTGCACAAGGAGCTGGGTGATGGTGAGGAGCACGCTCCGGAAAAGCAGGGTCCTGCAGGAGGTGTCATCTTACTCCAGGGGAGCTTTTGCTTCCAGCACAACAAGGGAATTTTCAAACTCCTTTGCATGTTAGAAAACAAAGGGTCGCGTTCTGTACAACTGCATACTTATGCAGCCCAGATGTGAGCGGGAGGCCCCTGCCCCACAAGAGCTGGGTAAGATTAGCCCAGACCTCCACCGACTCCCTAGTACACAGAAGTCAAAACCCTCCCCAGGATGGCTGCTAATTCTCAAGGAACGCAAGCCCTCCCAGCCGTGTTGTCCGTACAGCTGCGTTCCCAAGGTGGGCGAGTCACCTGAGAGCTTGTCGGGAGTGTGGACTCCCAGCCCCTCCCCTGGAGCCCAGGCCTGCTGCATCAGAAGCCATGTTTCTGCTGGATCCCAGGCGACCTGTGCGCATGGCGCAGTTTGAGCGGCGCAGCTCTGGGGGAAGGGAGGAGCTCTGGAGTCTGACGGACCCGAGTTCAAATCTCACCTCTGCCACGTCCGACCTCGTGGCCTTGCCTCTGAGCCCCATATCTGCCTCTGTCAGTGCCACAGCTCAGGGAGGCTGACCCATGGCCAGTGGAGATAAAGCACAGCGCCTGGACATGCAGATTCTCCGAAAGCATTCCTGTGTCTGCCCGCGCACCCCGCCCAGAAGCAGGGAAATGCCTCCGCGGGCAGTGCTGGGGAGTGAGATCCCAGAGACGCGCTTTTGCATATCTTCCTAAGGCGTGAGTTTACACTGTTCCTTACCGCCACCTGCGCCCCAGCCAGCTTGTCTGGGAGTGAGCTTGGAGAAGGTCCCTGAACCCACAGAGGGGGCAGTGCCACTACTAGTGCGGTAACATGGATACCAGGGCCACCCTCCTCTCCAGTGCCACCGAATAATGGAGTCAGGCCCTGGTCCAGTCTGCAGAGGCCGTCGGGGACGACTTCTGTCTCTCCGTTCAGGCAACAGAAACCTGGCTTGACCTGGCTTCTGAAAAGGGGGGCTAGCTCATGGCCTCTGAAAACACTGAGTCAAAAAGCAGAGGGCTAGCCTGGTCTCAGGAAGGGTCACATCTTGGAGCCTTACCGCTTAGGGAATGTGCTTTCCTTCTTTTTCCATCCTTTGGTGGGTTGGTGTCCTTTCTCACTGAGCCCTGGGTTGTTCCCTGCGGTTAGAAACACGACCAACACCTCGAGTCTGTGTGGTGGGAGACAGGTATTCTGTGTCCACGCATGAGTAACTGAGTAGATGCCTACATCCCTGTCTGTAGTTAAGTACCTCCTATCTCTCTATCCCTCTCTCTATGACAACACAGAGTCATCTGTCAGATCAAGAGCGACCCAAGCCTGCGTGTCCGAGGTGCAGGGAACAGCTCTTCCCTGGAGTGAAATCACTTGGCATCTCGCCATTCCCTCTGGGATTTGTCCCCAAATTACCGAGGCTCAGGTGCCTCTCCAGTGCTGCTAAGAGGAACCAGTCCCCAGTGAAAGGGCGAGAACAGTCTGAACTGGGGTTTGTGTGAATGCAGAAGGAGCGTGACATGCAGACGGGGCTGCCGGTGCAGGCTGGAGGAGCCTCAGGGAGCCGGCCCTAAGACAGTCACGGGACTGGAGGTGACAGAGCTGGACACTGCCGTCCGTGCACCCCGAATCGGCAGGGGCAAGACGTGTTGTTTGATCAATACTTGATCAAACGGGTCCTTCAATCAGTGGGTTCAATACTTAGGAAAAAGAGCGTGTAAGGGCTAAGGGTACAAGTAGGTCTTGGAAAATTAATCTAACATTTGCACTTTTACTAAAATGACACACTGAATTAGGAGAACATCGATAACCTTTAGTGCACCTTGTGATGGTAGGTGTTCTGTTGTGTAAGTAATTCTTGTTTATCACTCATTATTCAAACTCATTAAAAGCATCTCTTTCCTCCTCAGTTTTAACCAACATGCTTTAAAAATGCTTGTGTGTTGCTGCTGGAAGTCCATAGAAACACCACTGCTGGCGTGGTCTCAGACCCTGAGTGGGGCTGTTTCATACCTCTCTGCCTTCAAGGTGTGGGGCAGCTGGATTCTGTCCTCAATGTCTCGCCTGTCGAAGTGTTCCCTCCCCACAGACGTGTTCCGAAGTGCTCTGATGCAGGCCTTCTAAAACGGGGAGATCTGGTTAAAATGCAGATTCGGATGCTGGGGTGGGACCGAGAGCCAGGTGACGCGGGGCCTCTGGCACAGGGACCCCTCTCTGAGCCTCTGGCCGAGGCCCTTGCATGACCCTGCCCTTTCCTCGACCGCTCCTTGTCTCCCGGGCTCTCAGCAGCGGCCTTTGCTGCTTCGCCACCCCCTCCACTTCTCCTCCACCTCAACATCCCCATCTTCTGATCGATCCCAGCGGCGCCGTCTTGCTCAAATCCCATTTCCCTCTGGTTGCTCAGAAAGGGTATCCGGGGATAAAGTCAGAGTGACTAGAGTTTCTCACCAATGAGGACGAGGAGTGAGGAGGAGAGAGGCTGGGGACAGACAGCTCAAATTTCAGAAAAGGAGACTCAGCAAGAAATAGGTGCGACCCCAGGGTCACAGGACCTCAGAGGGTCCGTGCTCCGAAAGACCTGGGAGGGCTTGGACACTGCACTTCTAACTGTGTGACTGTGACTCAGCCTGTGGATGAACTTGTGCTCACCCGTATCTGTGCCTCTCCTTCCAGAACTCACTTCCTCACCCGCCTTGCAGTTAGCTGGAGCCACGTGGCGAGTTCTGGCCATTTCTTTGTGAGCGTAAGTGGCAAGTGTTCATCGGTGCAGTACAGGTCATGCCTTTGTCAGCTGGCTTTGCTGAGTCACCCAAGGCTGAGTGGGCAAGAATTAGACCATTGTTGCTTTAAGACATGGGTGGTGTTTGTTACTGCAGCAAAAAACTGGCTCATCCCGACTGATCTCCTCCCCAGTGAGAGGTGTGTGAGGAAGTCGGCGGGGCTGCACAGAAGCTCTAGACCCCAGGAAACATGTAGATCCTATAGGAAAAAATGGAAGCAGGGCTACGTGCAGAAACAGAGCCCAGAGGAGCAGAGGCTTGGGGGGAAATGCTGAACTCATCAGGAGAAGAAGAACAAGACAAGGAAAAGGCCACTGCTGGGAGGAAATTATGTAAAATTGCCAGGGGACGAAGAGGAAGCAAAACCGCTCAGTGCTGGCTTTAATTCCATTCTTCACAGCGAGGGGGGTCGTCATCTTTTATCCAACCGAGAAGGATGACAGATGGCGTGCAAGGGGAACTGGTGTTTAAGACATTAAGCTGTGAGCTTTGTCTTGCCAGCCGCTAACTAACCTTGCCCTGGCACAGAGCTGTGGTTTCAGAGTATTTGTGCAATGAATGAATAAAGGTACGTGGTGGGGAAGGAAGAGGGTGTCTAACTACTTTAATTGGACTCAAGTCTTGGAGCTCAGATGAGTTAAATTCCAGCCGCCCTGGAGGAAGTGCAGCTGTGAAAGCAGGAGCACTATTAGCAACCTTCCAGAAATCAGGGGCAGTGGCAATGGGAGGAGTCTGACTGGAAACCGGAACCTGTTAACGTTGCCCCAAGTTCTTTTAATAAAGGGAGAAAAAAAGGGGGAAATCCAGAAACTCGTTGACACGTTTTGTAGGAGAGTATATCAAGTTGAGGGCTTATGGACAACTGGGAAATAAAGTAGATATTATTGGGAGTCTATATGTACTTAGAAATTAGCTTATTTTGATGGAGGGCTTGCGGGGTGCCAGGCAGTGTGCTGCGGATGATGCTGGTCCACACCCATCCTAACCTAATGTTTTTGCAGTTGAGGATGTGGGCCATGGCCTCAGGGTCCACAGCCTGGTCTGTCTAGCTCTGAAAACACCACTCTTCACCGTGACACTGTCCCTTCTCATGTCCAAACTGAGCTCATTTCCTGGCAGCCCTTGGAGGAGGGAGAGGACGGGGCAGAGGGTGGGTGTGAGTTAGCATCTCTCCACATATGGCGGTGGGGGCCACTTAGTTGCTGCCCTAGACCCCCCAAATCCGAAGTGCCCCTTTCGGCCAAGACGGGCTGCAGGACTGCAGGCCCGCTGGGACCGGGGGATGGGAAGCACTGGCCTCTCAGACCTGAAGGACACCAGTGTGGAAGCGGAAAAAGGGAGCTGTGTTAGCTTAAAAGAGCTGATTTCCCTCTTGTTGATTGTCGGCTGTTTTCTCTTCCCTGTAGCCTGTGTACTGTTAAGGTGGAAGCTGAGGCTCATCTGCCCAGAGGAAGGAGAGGACACATACGACAGACACAGAATATTTCGTGGGGCCTGAAGGAAGGGTGGGAAGTTACCGTCATGCAGAAATTGGGTGCAGAAAGCCCTCTGATACTCAGAGGGCAGAAAGATGGGCAAAGCAGTGAAGTCAGGTGGCCCTGACAGAGCCTCTGCCCCCCTCCCCACCCCAAACACCAGCAGGGTGTAATCCTTGAACAAGGCTGGGGAGAGGGCAGGGTAAGAAGCAGGCAGATTTTTGAAAATTCCAGAGGCTGACGTGGGAAAATCAGATTCCAAGACCTCCCTGCGAGGTCTGCCCCCAGCTCCCCACAGCCAGTGACGTGTTCGTATCTGACCATATTTAGGATGTGTGTGGCACCGTGTTCCAGCAGCCTCCTCGCAGGCTTAGGCTGCCGTGTGGGAGTATCAATTAAACTAACAAAGGAGGTTATTTAAAAATGTAATTCTATAAATTTCACTTGCACTGACTGAGTCTGTGAATTTTGAACAGTATATTTTTATTAGAAAAATTTAAAAAAGTGATTGGTTCCTCCTGCTGATGGTTAGCAATCAACTGAAACAAAAGGTTCGACATATATGGTCTTAAGTTCACAAAACCAAAAAGGCCTGAAAGAACCCTGAATTAGCACTTCCAATGATTTCTGGGGGTGCGTTGGCAGCAATTATCTACACTTCTGATACAGAAAGCTTCACATGGCGGTGCTGGGCCTCCGGGAACACAGCGTTCGAGGCCGTGTCTCACCCTCCATCCCAAGGTCATGTTGCCGGCTGCCGCTCACTGCGGGGCTGGTTGCTTATCCCGACTTGGAACTCTAATGTCCTACTGGCAACACTAAGGCCTCATGCGTATTTGAACTTTGTTTCTTTGACCTTGTTTCCTTTTTTCTTTTTCAGTTTATGAATTTTGGTTTATTTTGTAACTTCTAAGAATGCGGAGTGCTAAGTGTGCCTCCTCCTGCAGTGAGGTGAAGGCCCTGTGGGGCTTGCTCACTTACTTACCAGGGAAGCTCTTATTTTATTATTGTTTTTCCCCATCCCCCCTGCCTTTGGTATCCATTGGCTTATTCTCTGTATCTGTGGGTTTACCTTTGTTTTGTTTGTTCACTTATTTTGTTTCTTTAGATTCTGCATATAAGTGAAATCATATGGTATTCATCTTTCTTTGACTTATTTCACTCAGCACGATGCCCTCTAGGTCCATCCATGTTGTCGCAAATGGCAAGATTTTATTCTCTCGTGTGGCAGGTAATGTTCCATTGTATATGTGGAAAATGTATGCCACATTTTCCTTGTCCACTCGCCTACTGGCGGGCCCTTGGGTGACTTCCGTGTCTTGGCTGTTGTAAGTAATGCTGCAATGAACCCAGGAGTACATATATCTTTTCACATTAATGTTTGGGATTTCTTGCAATAAATACCCAGAAGTGGAAGTGCTAGTTCACATGGTAGCTCTGTTTTTAATTTTTTGAGCAACTTCCTTACTATTTTTCCCTGGTTGGCTGCACCAACTTACCTTCCCAGCACCAGTGCAAGAGTGTTCCCTTTTCTCCACATCTTTGCCAACACGTGTTTGCTGGTGTATTTACGACAGCCATTCTGACAGGTGTGAGGTGACATCTCACTGTGGTTGTAATCTGCATTTCCCTATGATTATTAGTAAAGCTGAGCATCTTTTCATGTCTCCGTTGGCCATCTGTGTGCCCTCTGTGGACAAATACCTGTCCAGGTCATCTGCCTGCTTTTTAAATAAGGCACCTGGATTGCTTATTTTATGGGTTAAGTTTATGAGTTCCTTACACATTTTGCATGTGAACGCCTCATCAGAGGCATCATTTGTGAGTATCTTCTCCCATTCAGTAGGCTGTCTATTCATTTGGTTGACGCCTGGTTCTTCATTGCACTTCCCAACACCCGAGCGAAGTTCTCCCTAAGTTCCTCTATTCTACTCCCAAGTTTGATGAGAATCCTTATGACTAAATTTGACTTTCGCAGCAGGCAAATTACTCATTTCTGTTTCCTTGGGTCTGACCCCCTGCCCCGCCCCCCTGGATATTTTTCTTCTTTCACTTAAGAGATAATCCTCTGTCTTTTCATTCTGTGCGACTTTCTGTTTGTTGAAAAGAATTAGACAAAATAGCGGTTTCTCCCAGCCTTGGAAACGTGGGCTGACATCGAAGCAGAGGCTCTGCGCGGACCGCCTGCACCGGGCGGTCTGAGGGCTGGCAGGGCCCCGCCGACCCCTGGGCAGCCGGGTCCGCGCCGCAGGGGCCGCAGGCAGGGCCCGTGCTGCGGCGGCGGCGGTGGGGTGGGCGGGGAACTCGACGCTACGGACCAGGCTTGCTGCCTCTGTCCAGGCCGAACCGGGCTCGGGAGGTCTCAGAGACCTGCTGCGGCGACCAGGCAGGCAGGCCCTCCCCAGGAGGTGGAGGGGACTGACAATGGCGCTGAGGCCCCTCCCGACCCGGCCTTCTCCCTGGTGTCGCTGTCTGGTGTGTGGCACTAAGGGCGGCCCCTGTAGGCTCCACGGGTCCGGCGGTGTCTGGTGGTGTCGGGAAGGCCTGTGGAGCTGCGCATGCACTCTCCTTGTCTAGGGCAGGTGCTCCCGGTGCTGGGCATGCGCTCCACATGAGCAGGCACGTGCTCGCGGCACGGGGCACGCGCTCTCCCTGTCCAGGGCAGGTGTTCGCGGCGTCGGGCACGCGCTCCACATGACGGCTCGAGCTCTGACGCCGGGGCACTAGCCGGCCCCCTGGAGCCGGTGCGTGAGGTGGCGCCCTGTTGTTTCCGGCGGTCGCCTCATTCGAGGCCGAGGGCTCAGGACACTGGAGCTGGGACCGCCCTGCCCCGCGGGGACCTGGCAGGTGGGCCGCGGGCCCCGGGGGCTCCCGCCACCTTGTGCAGCTGTAGAGGCGCCAGCCGCTGTGCCTCAGCCCCCCACGCCCGGACGGCTCCACGGCCCCCGCGTCTCTGTTGGGTCTCTTCCCCTGCGAGGGGTCGTCGGCGGAGCTGTGGCTCAGCTCCCGGTGCCGCGCGGGAGCGGGAGCGCTGCTGTCCGTCGGTCAGTCCGTATGCGGGGGGCTTGCTGGCGGGAGGGCGAGGCCGGCGCCATCTTGGACCTGGGGAACGCTTTGACCAGCTTAGGAAGCGGGGCGATGAGCTCCCGCTGCCTAAGTTCAACCGCTGTCACAAGTTTCCTGGTTTTTCTGAGGTGTGTCAAAGCAAACGCTGAATGTTAGCCGAGGGAGGTTGTGTTGGGCTGAGGAGACAGCCCGCAGTGAGGCGGGGGAATCGGCGCAGTGGGAACCAGCAGAGAGGGGCAGGGGCTTCGAGAGCCACCGGGCCGCGTTCGTCCCCGGGGCCCGCCTGCGCCGGGTCCGGTTTTCTCTGCTTCCCGCCCGCGTCCTTCTCTGCTTTGAAGTGTCCATGACATTTGGTGAGCGGAGGCGTCTCTGACCAGAGGGTTTTGTATTGGAGGGACGCCGCCCCTCGCCCCCGCAGCCTTGACCTCGTCCGGCCGTCCTCCTGCCTAACCTCCCTGCGATCCGTTCCTCCTCCTCCTCTTGCACAGAAGGAGCCCGACTCGCAGTCCTGGAACGCAGCCATTCTTCCCTGGCCGGCGAGGCTTGGGAAAGGGAGGCGGAGGTGCAGAGGAAGGGGTCTGGTCTTCCTTGAGGACAGCTCGCCCCGGGGCAGCGTCTCCCCGGACTGGGGCACTGCGCCTGCGCGGGCCTGGGTGCTGGGTCGTGAAACCAGGGTGTTTCCACCCGGAAAGGGCCTCCAGTTAGTTCGGGGCACAAGAGTGACAGTAAACGCTAGCTTGTTAGAAACTCCGCGATGATTTACAATAACGATCGCCCTGTTTAACTTCGTCTTGCGCGGTCGGATACAGGAACTTTTTTAGGCTACCTATTAAAATCGCGTGGGATACTGGTAATTTAGAAAACAGTTTGGGGCGTGCTGTCCTAAAATTATTCCTTCCAATCTGGAACCACAGGAGGGGCGTGTCGTCCCGTCCCTCATCCCTCGATGGCTGGGGAACCGTTCATTTCGTCTGCAGGGTCGGGCGGTGGGAGATGGGGCGGGGGGGGGGGGGGGGGGGGGGGGGGGGGGGGGGGGGGGGGGGGGGGGGGGGGGGGGGGGGGGGCGGGGGCGGGGCGGGGCTGTGGGTCATTGCAGGCGGAGCACTCCGACCGCAGGAAGCAGCGGTGACTCCAGGCCTGGGGGCGGCTCTGGAGCTCGGGCAGGACCGTTTAGGGGCCTGAGATGGGAGCAAGGGAGACCATTGCTCCGGTGGCTTCTGGCTGCTAGGCCACGGAGACCTCACAGGCGGTCCTGGAAGCTGAGGGCCAAAGGCCGGGTTCACTCTTAAAAAGGAATGGGGAGGCCACCAACCGAAGGAAGCATGTATTGTCCCAGGAGCAAAGGAAGAGCCATCCAACACTTATTTATTTATGCATGTATGTATGTAATAGCTACTTTTATAACACCCATCTCATCTTTAGAGAATTATAATTTCACATGTGCAAAACATTGTTATATAAATCAGTATCAAAAGACAGCTAACGTGTACATGATTTCATTGCTCACGTTTAGTATTTTCAAGCCTTGTCTTCCCCAGTCCTGAGACCCTTGTTTTGATTCATCCTCAAAATTCTGTAAATGCCACGCTCCTGGCTGCTTGGCATTTGCCTTTGTGGAGACCAGCATGACTTCTGTTCTTCTCCACATGATTTGTTTTCTATTAAAAGCCTAGATTTTTAAGGAAAAATTTTTAAAAACTTTAAAACTCTTTCAGGTTTTTTATTTGGAAGTGATGATAGGTTCTCAGGAAGCCGCTAAAATTATAAACGAATTCCTGTGTGCCCTCCTCCTGGGTCCCCTCAGTGGAGACACCTGTCAGGGTGGTAGTGCAGCATGAAACCGGGCCCTCAGCACTGGTGCGGCACGGGTAACCAGACTGCAGAGTTGTTCATCTTTCCACCAGTGTTTACGTGTATTTGTGTGCACGCTGTTCTTTGCAACTTCAGATTGGACTCCAACTTCTTTTTTGCAAACCATTCTCTTCCCTTCCCTCACTTCAGGCCTCAGCATTCTCACCGCCAAGCTCTCAGCAGTCTCCCAGCGTCGTCCACAGCCTCCTCTCTTCTCTCTTGCACCCGTCAGGCGTTCTCCTGGCCCATTTCTCTCTCCAAACTATAGCCTCCCTTTCCTTCCAGCCTGGAAGCTTTCGAAGACTCCTCTGTCGCTCCAAAGAGAAGGTCCACGCCGATGTCTCATCTCGCCCTTATCTTTCCCTCCCTAGTTCGTCTCTCTGCCACTCCTACCTGCACCCCCAGCCTCGGCGGTTTTCGTGCTGCGTTCTTCCTAGGTCTGCACCTTCGTGCGTGCTGTTTCTCCTGCATCAAGTGCCCGCCCTTCGTGCCTTTTCGTGCATCTGCAGAGCCCCCGCTGCTCCAGCACGATTTGCTCTAATGTGCTGCCTCCTCCTGGGAGCGTTTCTCTTTGCTGCTGTAACTTGTTTTTCTGACCTCTGAGTGTGGCACTTCTTGCACAGCTGTTATGACACTCATAGGTATATTTTAGGAGTGTGTTACAGTGATAAGAGTCTTGGCTACGGACGGTGGGTTAAACAAGTGGGGGTTGCTGTTTTCACAGTAACACGTGCAAAGCAGGCAGTCCATAGCTGGGAAAGGCACTTAACAGCATCAGCAACACAGAGACTTTCTCCATTGTCCCCGCCCCCCCACACTGTCTGGCTTGTCCCCTCGATGTGACAAGATGGCTGCTGCATCACGTGTGCCGTGCTCCAGACAGGAAGCAAGAAAGTCCTGTCTGCACCTGTCCTTCGAATTCAAAGGAAAAGCTCTTCTGGAACACCTTCCCACAGACTTTTGTTTGTGTTGTGTTGACCTGAGCCACAGACATGGCCATTCCTAGCGGGAAGGGAGGGCAGATGAACAAGTGTGTAGCTCCCGAGCTCTATCAAAGAGGAGGTGAAGGGAGAGGGGGTTGGAATGAGGTGCTGGGCCAGTGAGACCACCTTGTCAGCCACAGACGGTGCTCCCCTCAGGCTGAGGACCCGCTCCTGGAAGGTTGAAGTGATCTGTTAAGTTTTGTCCCAAATCCCTAGTGTCTAGAATAGTATTTGGCCTTTGGTCAGCACTTGCTTGAAACCTCATAAATGAATGAATGAACACATGCATGCAGTTTACCAGAGCTTAAGAAACAACGTTTTAAGAGCTGTTCTTTCTTTGGTCGGACAGAGAAGCCGTTTCCCCGTCGCCGCCCTGTGCAGTGCCCAGCACCCAGCGGTACAGGTGCGGAGTAGCCGCGGTCAGCGTCCAGCTCCAGGCCCGTCCTCTGCCCTTCTTCCCAGTCGGAGAATCCGGTTGGTGGGAGGGGAGAGGGGCGGACTGTAGGGCACATGCAGAGCCCTGTCGGCGGTGTGGAAGGATGAGAAGCACGCAGGACAGAGCAGAGTGAGCCCTGAGAGGGGTGCCAGCCTCGGAGCGGGGGTGTTCCCCACACTGTCACTCCCATGGGTTTCCACTTCCTGGGGGAGAATTGTCACTTGCCCAGTGGGAAGGTTTTTGTATTGTGAACTACTGGAAATTTCTTCTACATTTAATTCCCTTTAGGTACTAAAGCTCCTCAGTGAAGTGAGCCTCCCAGTGCAGCCTCTGAGGTGGTGGTGGTGGGGGGTGCTGTGGGTTGGACTGGGGAGGCTTTGCTCTCCCACATTGCCCCCACGAGGCCAGCAGGGCAGCAGGGGCACTGTGTGGACACAGATAACCCTGAGCACGCTGGGGCTGAGCCAGCGGTGAAGACAGCGTGGTACCAGCCGCACAGACAGGCCAGCCAGTGCTGCTGCAAGGGCATGGCTCAGGACCAGACGTGGGTGGGGCTCACAGCAAACCCATCGCCCCCAGGACACTGAAGGAGGGGGTCTCTAGGTTGGGGGTAGGGATGGAAAGAGAGTTCTGGAACACAGCTCTGTCAGTCTGAGCTGTGGCCTGCAGTACGTCACTCTCTCCACACCTCACAGGACCCACATGACTGGATCATTGTGAGGGTGAGAGGAACAAACGCAAGGCTACCACTCGGGGCATGTGTTGTGCTCAACAGCTGTTACTTGTATCTCGGGAATATCTTGGAAAGCTCAGCCCCTCATCCATTCCCTCATAAACAAAAGGGAAACTGAGCCACAAAGGTGGAAAGATTGGTCCAAGGTACAGCAATAGAAGGCAGTACTATTCTAGGATAGCTCCGTATTAGCCCTTACCAAATTTTTCAGAAACTATTTCTGTATCAGTTCCCACCACTGACACTGTTACTTGGAGGGAGACAACTGCGGAAGCCATCTGGTCTACCCAGCGCACAGCATGGCGCCCCCCAGACAGGACTGACTGCTCAGCAAGTGTGTGCAGAGAGCTACAGCCGATCCCTGCACACGGCCTCCCTTCCTGACCTGACCTCTCCTCAACCTCCCTCCTGGGCATCAGAGTGTCCTGGAAGCCCTCGGGCTGGCGTTTTCATTAAACAAGGACTTCCAAGGGACAACCACCCTTTCCTTTCCTGTCCGTTCTTGGGCAGGCCAGAAACTCTCCGTTCACAACAGGAAACCAATAGCTTTGTGCTATCAGAAGACATTTCCTTCACAGCACAAAATGTCTGAGTAATAATTTCGAGCTGGGCTTCACCCATTTCCTGCAGAGGGAGGCAGATTTGCCTATCCCAGTGCTCCAGAGCCCTTGTTTTCCAGCCGGCAGTGATGCAACGCCTTCTGCACTGGAGACTTGGGCGGTCCTCTCCCCGTCGCACCAGATCCAGTGTCCTGGGCGGCGCACTCACTGGGAAAACGGCCTCTGCACATTGATGCAGAACAGAGAAGTCACTATGAGTAATTTGTACCCTTGTCAACATATGTTTCTTGGGCAGCTTTGAGAGTAAAAATTCATGGGCTAAAGAGAGTCACAGCTTTCTCTGAGAATCAACCAGGGGTTAACATGTTGGGGGCCATGAAAAGTCTGACAGACTGACACCCAGTCACTCCCTTAGGACTGATGTGGTCCATCGGGGAAATGACCATGAAACTGTGGGTGGAGATGGGCTTTGCCTGACCACGTGGTCTGTCCCGCCACCTCCCGGCAGAGGCTGGAGCACTGTACCATCTACTACTCCTGAAGGAGCAGAGCCCAGTCCTCCTTAGTGCTCACATTAGACCCTTGCGCACTGAGTCTGGGAGACTTAGGAGACATTCTTGTTCACATGGGAACACGGAGGCCCCGGGAGGCCAATGACTTCCCACAGGCTGCAGAGCAGGTAGGTCGTGGGCTGAGCCAGGTTAGAGTCCAGACTTATTCCTTTCAGGACCACCTGCCCCAAGGTTTTGAATCCCTTTCTTCTAACCCTATCTTGTAAACTGCTTATGTGGATTTGGGGGCTCACCTCCAAGGTGGCAGAGCACTGTGTGTTTCTCAAAGCAATAGCTGATGGCGACCCCCAGCATGTAGAGGGAATTCAGACAGAGCTCTTTCTACATCAGGCTGGGCAGGAAGCAGAGGGGCAGTGGAGGGGTCCTGGGCTGTGTGAGCAGTTGCAGCCACAGACAGTCATGTCGCACAGCAAGTGTGAAAGGGGGCAGCCATCACCGGACTGGCCTGGTAGAGGGTGACCCTGTCAGAAGGCAGTTGGAGGGCCCCTCCCGTCCCTGTGGCGTCACACAGCGTGTTCCTCTGCTGCGAAGCCAGCAGTCACATCGTGAAGTGTGCACTGCAAGGACGCAGAGCCTGCAGAACCAACAAGCTTAACTAGACACAACTGAGCAGCACAAAAGCCCAGACTAAGAGTCCACAATAAGCTTCCTGGAGTGAGAAGGCGGTGTCACAGGTCTTGTGGGACAGGGATGGTGTGGGACACAAAGGCACTCGTGGTCCCTCCTCTCCCCATGCTGCTTACAGGTTCCCACCTGTCCCTTTGTGGGTGCAAGTGTGTGTGGGCGCTTGGGTATGGGCCTCTATATTTTTCTGTAGTTTTCAGTTCTTAGGGTGGGCCATGCCATTTTCAACACATGTGTTTGCCCTTAAGGTATAAAGTCCAGAGATGAGCACTCATTCAGGTATTTCTATAAATACTTACTAAGCATACCCCCCACAGGAAATAAGTGGCAGGCTCAAATCTGGGTAACAGGAGGAGGGTTTGACAGGGAGCATTTCTAGAGGTGTGGAGGCTAGTGGAGCGGCGCCGCCACCTGGAGTCTGTGCGGCTCCGAGGGACAAGGGGAGGCACGGGCTGTGGGGACCGGAGGTGGAGAGTCTTGCAGAGAAGATGCTTTGAGAGGAGCGATGGCTTCTGGTCAAGAGAGACAGTCACTTGCAGGCATGCTCATAGAGAGGATCCTGGCGGACAAACACCCTGACCTCACTCTTCTTCCCGCCTCCTGCTGGGTCTCCCACTGGCCAGACCCAGCAGGAAGCCAGAGGGCCAGGGAGCATATCGGTGCAGGTGCAGATGGAGCAGCCGGGAAGAGGTATGTCTTGGAGTTAGAGTGGAGGCACCGTGATTTCAGTGCAGGGTCTGTCCTGTCCTCTGTGTCCCCCTGCCCCCACCCCACGGTCCTAACATGCTGGGTTGGCCAGGAGGCTTGCCAAGGAGATGTCTGCCGCCTGAGGTTCTGACTCTGAAAGTGTAAAGGGAAAGAAGGGCCCTTGTCAAGTGGACGCCCTCCGTGAATAGGGGCTGCAGCAGGGACAGTGGTTGTCCGGACAGTAAACAGTTGAAACCACGTCAGAACGTGAGAGATCTGGGGAAGGGATCCTTCTCTTGCTGAAGGGCACCCAGAAAGCCACCGGCACAAGTTCAGGGAGGCCGAGGGAAAGGCGTTAAAGGCTGAGGGCTCAGTGCAACTGAGACTGGATTGTAGCTACGGAACTCAAAGAGAATGGCAGACTTTCTTTAAGGAATCGCCTGTTTCTATAGTTCGTGTTAAATATAGTCCAGTGAGCTGGGTGCCCAGAGTAAGCTTCTGATGGAGGCAGTAGGAAAGCTGGCAGAGTGGGGCTCAGGGAGAGCACAGTCCTGATTACCCAGAGGTGGGGCCCAGATGAGATCAGAGGGTCGAGGTGTCTGGGATGGCTAACTGTGGAGTGATGCTAAAATTCCGTAGGTGACCTTTGCTACTTTATTTCTCCATCCTTTGCCCTGGGACGAGATGTTTAGGGTTAGGGCAGGTTGTGATCAGGGGTCTTCTTCATGGGTCTGCCCTGGCAAAGTGTCAGGGAGGGCATACCCTGGTTCATGGAAGGGGAAGAGCCAGTGCTTCGGGGGACCCTACCCCCCACTCTTCCCTAGACTGAGTCAGTGTCATGTATTGGTTAACTTCTTCATCGGTCTTTGTATGCCTGGCCTGATGCTGAATGCTGGAGATACAGAAATGAAGTGTGCTTCAAGAAACCCTTGAGCCCTGGCTGGTGTGGCTCAGTGGGTTGAATGCCACCCTGTGAACCAAAGGGTTGCTGGTTCAATTCCCAGTCAGGGCACATGCCTGGGTTGCAGGCCAGGTCCCCAGTAGGGGACACGTGAAAGGCAACCACACATTGATGTTTCTCTCCTTCTCTCTTTCCCTTCCCCTCTGTCTAAAAATACACACCTAAACTCCTTAAAGAAAAGGAAACCCCTGAGCGCTTATGTGAGTGTTCCACGAGATCCTCACACGAGCTGTGTGTGAGAGAGGTGAGACCAGATGCATTGTGCTTTCGGAGAGAGACACACCGGCAGTGCTGGGTCCAGCCAGGTGAGAGGCGCCCCAGAGGAGGTAGTGCTGGCTCACGCACACATGTTTTTCACTGGGGACAACTGAGTCGCCAAGGACACACAGTGACAAGCCTCAGGAACAGGACTACTCACTGGTGGAGTTCTAAGTCAAACCCAAGTGAGTAGGTAGCCATTCAGCGGGAAGTGTTTCAGAACGGATGTGGAAGGTCCCTACCTAGCAGGGTCAAACATGACATTAACGGAGCTTTCTCACCGAGTTACTGCACCATGGAGCACTGCTCAGCAGCGTCAGTGGGGAGGGAGCATGAAGGGATGGGCTTGTGTTCTAATGAGAAGAGTGTCCGTGCTCACCGTAGGCAGAAGAGTCATTACTAAGGAAGCGAAAGGATTGGAGACGTCCCAGGAGCGCGGGGGGATGGACTTGGAGCTGTCAGGGGTGCGGGTGTTGCAGTGGTGGAAAGCTAGACCATCTAACAGGGACCACTGTGGCCTTGTTTGTCCATGGGCTTGGGCTGCAGGCCCAGCGTCAGGGGCCCTTTCCACTCAGCCCGGCAGGACGGGGCTCGGACCAGAGCGGTGCACCTGGAACCACCTAGTGAGGGGCCCACGCGAAGCTGAGGGTTAGAATGTTCAGTCTCACAGATGCCAGGATTCCCTCCGTTTGGAGTGAGGAGCCAGCCAGACTGTCCAAGATGCTAGAAATCAGAGCTGAGGTCGCCTATGGTGTGCAGTGGGGGCTTGGCTGGAAGGGGCACGTGAAGGAATTTCCTAGGGGCGATGGATGGGTTCTTTATCTCCATGGAGGTGTACACATTTTTCAAAATCCATCAGATTGTACACCTAGGCTGTGTGCATTCAGTGCATGTAAATTTTAAAGGAACGATCAGAAATACAGAAATAGTAGGGAAGTTCATTCTGAACTATTCTCTTACGGCTCACACCTCGGAAGGGAGGGTGGATGCGCTCAGGCTGCAGCTCCAACCTTGAGAGGGTGACGTGACAGGTAACACGCGAGACTGGACACCACAGGGACTGCGCCCCGGCCCCGCTCTGGGGGCACTGCTCCCGGGGGCCATCGTCTCCCTCTCCACTGTGGCCCTTGTCTGCGGACTGCGGAGCTTGCCGAGGCGAGGGCCCAGACCGGACAGCCCGGGACTCCCTGTCCCCACTTTCTGAGACGGGCTGGCCGGATGAGCCATGGGCATGACCTGATTTGGTGGTTCTTGTGATCTGAATCTCCTCCACATGTCTGGTGTCAGCCCAGCGCAGAGCGGGAGGGAGAGCTGGGCAATCTGATACCTCCGGGAAGTCCGTCTCTCTGCTGTTGCTAAAATTAGAACCAGGCTACAGCTGAGATCAAGGCCGTTCCTCTCCCAGCCCCGGCGAGCTCACTTCACCCTCCACCCCACCCCTGCAGACGCTCTCGGAGTTAGAGCGGGTCACACGGGCTCCAGATGACCCCCAGCCTGGAGGAAGGGGCGGCGTTCTAGTCCCACAGTGACCCTGACCCTGCTAGACAAGGAAACACAGAGTTCGGAAAAAGGAGGAACATGGAGCAAAAGAGGGCAAGGGGGAACGAAAGGGGACAGGCACAGTGAAGGGAGACGACCTGAGTGGGAGACCCAGTCAGTCTGTCCTTGCCTCCAGTGGTTCTCTGCGTGTCCCCAGTGACTTCCCCAAAGGTAGCAGCACACCCTTGTTTCTGAAAAAGCCCCAGAAAGTGAAGTTAGGGTTTTCCTCCTTGTGTCCAGGCGGGGCGCGATTGGTTGAGTTTCTCACACTCTGCGTGTCCGTCAGCACCGAGGTGGGGTCTTCCCCCAGCAGGAAGATGGCTTGCCGAAGGCCCAGAGGACGGTTGACGTGTTTTAGCAGTAAAGCATTTCTTGTGTAAGTCTGTATGTGTTGTAGACGCAGTGCTGTCGTACTGATAGAGACTGTAGGATCGTGCAAACGTGACTTCCACGTGCCCTGAGAAACCGAAGAATCCGTGGGCCTCACCGTCTGGCAGCGCTCACTGTGCTGCGGGGTTTCGGGACCCAGTCCGCAGCCTCTCCAAGGCACACCTGTGCTTTGGTAGCTCGCCTGCCGCTGGGTGCTGCCAGGAGCGGGTGCTGGGGCGGGGCTGCACGCCCAGCTGTGTCGCAGGCAGATCACCCAGGGTCTTGAGTCGTTCACCTAGTCATTGCTGCCTCCTTTTCTCTCTCGGCAAAACCGAGAGCTCTAATGGACTGGCATGAGGAGGGAGCACCCTGGAGGGCTCGAGTAGCTGCTGCAGGTCCAGTCGGGAGCCCTCGTATTCATTCGGCTTTCTGGTCTAGCTGGCCTTGGGTGACTCTGCCTCTGGGAGTCCTACTTGGTGGTGGGTCTCGGCTCCTGAAGCTGCTCTGAGCGTGGTTCCCCCCGTGGTTTCCCAGTCGTGCTCTAGTTTGCATGGGGAGAGCAGGATAGGGCGTACCTGGCTGCACCTTTCCTTTCCAGGTGACCACGCAGTGGCGGCCAGTAGCTTCTCAGGAGCTGCCTCCCCCGGCCCCTGGCACCCAGGCCCTCATGCCGTTTGTCTGCTTTGAAGGGGCAGGTGCTCCCCAAGCTGTGCAGACCAGGCACGACGTCATGTGCAGGGCGCCTGGTGCAGTGGCAGGCACAGAGTGGGTGCCAGAGATGACGGCTGTTAAGTAGGATGGCTTATTAAGAATTTTTAAAAAGCCACTTAATTAGTTAATTTGAGGCTCTTGACTGTTCAGCTGAATGAAATATATCTGATTCTTTTGGTAAAAATACATGTTGCAGTTTTGCACTTGACCTCTGATGAATCATACCCAGAATGTCACTGTCATCAGTGTTGCTGTTGGTGGTAGTAATAATAGTAATAATGCAGTAACGCCAGGTGGAGGCTGCGCCAGGTCCCAGGGTCACTCCCTGTGGGACCCTCATGGCTGCCCAGTGAGTCTCAGGTACAGTCAGCCTGACGCCCTCACCAGAGGCCCAGCTCGCAGTGAGTCTCCCGTCGTATCGTCTGGACGCGGTGAAGCAGAACTCGGAGAACGTGCCTCGTGGGATCCCCTGGGGAGGCCATGGCTGCCCGCGCCGGAGCTCCTGGGGCAGGGCTGCCTGCAGCACGGGCAGGAGGGGCACAGAGCACTCCTCCCCCCGGGCACCCTGACCGTCCCCTCCGTGGGTCTCTCTAGGCCATCTTCCTGAGCGCTCCTGTCTGGGGGCACCTGCGGACAAGGACAACAGGAGGTCTGTGGTGGCCGAGGAGACCAGGGTTCTTCATCCCGAGGTCTCACTGGAGTCACATAGACCGGGAGCTTGGCCCTTCTCCTCACCCAGAGGAGCCTTGGGGAGGAGCCAGGTGGGCTGGCGTCTCCGGAGGAGCCGCGGCGACTGTAGGCGCAGACAGGAGAGAGAAGGGAGAGGCGGTTCCTGCTGGACATCCAGCTCTCGGGGTGAAAACCCCGAAGACACTCAGTGCTCAACTCTTGGTGAGGCTGCAGCCGCGAGGCCCCGGGAGGCAGGTTTCTCCTTCATGTGTGGAGGCAGGACTTGGAACTGAAGAGCACTCGAACTTGACCTGTGAGCCCTGAGGCTTAAGGTTCTTCGGGCCTCAGTTCCCCCCATCATGAGGAGGGGGTGGAGATGCTCAGTCCACCTTCCTTTCATGCCCCTGAAACTCACAGGTGGACACCCCGAGGCTCCCACACTCTGGTGCGGCCCTGCCTTGTCGGCCATCTTGGGCACCCCAGCACCTGCTGTTCCCTTGGGTCTGGGGCTTGGTATTTCTATCTGGAGCTCTGTCTTTCCCCCAGGCTGTTTCGCCACCTGTCATGACATTTGTGAGGCTCCCACATTTTTCTCGAGTCTCCTTTTACGCTGACCAGACCTGGGCATGTCCTCCTGATGAGCAGTGGGCCCCGGGACAGTGTCCAGTACAAGCCGCCATGGGGGGCTGTCACTCAGATGTGGGCCCTGCCCTCCTCGGCACCGTCAGCCCCTCGGCAGCCTGCTGCGGTGCGTGGCCCGCTGCCTGCCTCCAGCTGCTGCCAGCGAGCCTCCGAGGTCCTTGAAGTGGGTTACGTGGCCTTGGAGTTTGAGTGTTGAACAGACTCGCCAACTCTTCTTTCTTCGGGGCTCTCCAGACTCCTGCAAGTGCAGAGACAGCTCTGGACACGGGCCTGTCATCTCATTTCCGTGCAGGAGTTGCCCATCTGAAGACACGCGTGTCCTTTTGCAGCACGCTGGTTGGAGATGCTGCTCAGTGTGTCACCTCATGCCTGTTACATAAGGACGCCCTTGATAAATGTCTCCTTGGACTCGGCGCCAGGAAAAGTTTCTCTGTCCAGTCTGATTCCAGCATCTGTGTCCAACGAGAAGCGGACGAGCCAGCGCGTTTCCCTCTATCCAGGAAACTCGGAGATATGTCCAGCCTTCCCTGGAGCAAACAGCTCATCCTGGTGCTGGAAGCGTACTGTTCTCTTTCCCCCCAAGTTGTTCTTCTTTGAGTTGTGGTCAGTTTCTAGACTTTCCTTTGGCTCTTTGGGAAACAGT
The DNA here is from genome assembly GCA_004024845.1 of Tonatia bakeri. Classification (NCBI taxonomy): domain Eukaryota; kingdom Metazoa; phylum Chordata; class Mammalia; order Chiroptera; family Phyllostomidae; genus Tonatia; species Tonatia bakeri. Next base: position 23,779 of record PVIA01000227.1, on the reverse strand, counting down.
GAAGCGTAACTTTCCTTTCAACGAGCCCGTGTGCACACCCACGCATGCACAACACAGATGCCCTCGGCCCCTTTCTTCCCATCACTTCCGCTGCATTCCCGGGCCAGGCTCTGGGAGTGCAGTCCGTCTGTGGGGAGATTAGCGGGTGGACAAGCCCTGCAAGGTGAGAGGTCCGTTTGAAGTCAGGGGCAGAGAAAGGCTGGAGCAGTTCCGAAGAGAGAGTGACTCTGGAGAAAGACACCAGAATGGGAGGCTTCTTGGAAGGAAGGGAATTCTGACCGGACTGGGAAGGATGGAGAGGATTTTGAAGGCCGAGGTTGAGGAGGAAGATGATTTCTGGTGGAGGGAAAGGTTTGCACAACGACTTAGGAAAAAGCAAACTGCCCTCCATGTGGGTCAGAACACGGACTCGAGGTCAGTGGGCAGGTAAGATGCTCGAAGGAGGCAGTGGGGTCCAAGGATCTTCTTTGACAGTGATGTGCACTCGTTACTTGTAAACAGGGTGTGGGCTCAGGATTTTCTTTTGTTCAACCACCCTGTGACACAGGCAAAGGAAAAACGGTGACTCCCTGTCATGAGTCAGGTGCTCAGGCTTCAGGGGGAGCCCGCAAATGACTCATTCTTGCGGGGGGCAGCCTGGAGGTGAGAAAACCAGTTCTGCACCCCCAAGTCTGAGCTCATTCTGCTGCATTGGGCCTCATCTCTGGAAGTGAAGGATGAGGGGGCCACAGCGCTGGGGCTGGTGCCGCTCGCCTGGGAAGTGAGAACCAGAACTGTTTTGTTTTCCTGGAGAGGTGGGTGGGGGCTGCAGTGAGGAGGAAAAGGAGGGGCCGTGGCTGTAATCTAAGGCCTCAGTTTCCCTTAACGCCACCTGCAGAGGGACGAACAGCCGGGCAGCCGCGCTCCCTGTTCTTTTTCTGTTACTGAAGAGGAGCAATGAGGGAGTGAGGGGTACACACGATGTTTATCTTTCCAGCTCCGAGCTTTCAAATGCTGGAATCCCCCCGGGGTGGGAAGAGTGGGTGTGGTCACTTCCCACCATTTGGAAGGCAGGGAGACAGCCACTCAGCTGGGGAGGAGGGGTGTGATTTCCTCCCAAATAGGAAATTTATCTTCTGAATGGGAGGCTGCACAGAGTCGGGGACACTTATCTCCAGAAGCAGACGACCAGGGAGGAGCCCCACCCAGAGCTTTGCCCCCAAGGGACCGAGGCAGCCGGAGGAGGGAGGGGTGAAGGTCCCCGGCTGAGGACAGTGCCCACTTGTGTGTTGATGAAGGGTTCTGCCTGCCAGACCTCCAGCACTGACCCAGGACGCTTGGGGGAGGTCCCCTCGGCCCCTCCCAGTGGGCTGCAGGAGGCTAAACTGGAGGAGTGCGAAGGGGGGTTTCAGTCCTTGCTTCCCACAGAGTCCAGAGCTCTGGGATGGACACCTTGGGCCTTGGAGTCTGGCTCTGGAAATTCCAGGGGCTCCACAAATAGCCGAGACCTGCAGGGCCGCTTGTGGAGAGGAAGCATCCTCTCACCACACACAGAACACCGCACAGGAAGGAAGTCCCACCCTTTTATGGAGCAGGAAACTGATGGCCAGAGAGGCCAAATATAGTTAGGCTCGTTAATGATATCATCCCAATTTTCCTAAACCTTATTTTTTAAAAACTGTCTTATTAGAGATAAAGTCATGCAAACTCCTGGTTTCCTCCTCATGTCTGTCATATTTCTAAAGGTTTGTTCCCCTTTATTTACACAAATAATCGACTCGGTGTCTAATTTGTCATCTATGAAATGGGAGTAATCTTAAGCTCATAGATGTGTGAGAATTAAATAAGACAATACAGGTAAAGAAAGCTCTTAAAACAGTTTGCAAATAGTTGATAAAAGTCTTCATAAAAGGAGAAAATTTCCATTTTAAATGTCTTTCACTTCTGCTTGCCTCCCACGTTTTCAGTATGGCCTGGGATTTTCAAAAACCTGTTTTCAATTACAGCTGACACACAATATTATATTAGTCTCAGGTGCACAGCACGGAGATTAGACAGGCATGCACCTTACACAGTGACCCCGTGACAAGTCTGCTACCCGCCTGCCCTTGCACAGTAATCACAACATCGCTGACTCCAGTCTGTGATCTTTGACAGCGTTTGATGCTCCTGTTCTTTTTCTTCGAGAATCATTTGGCAGTGTGTTATTTTGTCACTTTAGTCACAATAATTATTTCACCTTCATTTTATGTTTTGTCATTTTATGTTATGTCTATGCTTATATGTGCTTTTTCCGTGTTTATATAACAAGTCCTTTTATAATACAGCTTCCCCATGATTGAGTTGTTTAACTTGATTTACAGCCCAATGCCATATTTTTTTTTGGATGTTTTAAAAATACTGCCAACTGCATAGTATTTTAAAGTAAAAGTGTTAGACATATTCAGGGCTGATGGAGACTTTAAAATGACTTTCCATTGCTTTCAGTCATGAGCAGCAGCCTTCGGGGTTTCGAGGTCTTGCTGCGCAGGCCTCTGGGCGTGCCACCAGCCATCAGGTGAGTGACTCAGCTCACTGGTCCCCTCGTCTGTGAGGCTCATAGGCGTGGGTGCCTCAGGGATCACAGGCATCTTCCTCTATCCTGATATTTAAGAAGAGTCTCCACTTTCCAACCCCTGAGGAATTCCCATTCTTAACAAGAGGAGTCTCAGCTTGGCCTGGGATTTCTCCCCCAAAGAGGCATGGGTGGTGTCCGTGATTCCTGGCTGCCATGTCCTCCCAAGTGTGTGCAGAGCCTTCTCTCCACTCCCCAGGGGGGAGGTCTGGCCCGTCGAGCTCACACCACTAATTCAGGGGGTTGGGCACCCGCTCAGTGGGCTCGAGGGGAGAGTTTAGAGAATCTTCATGTCTTTGTGCTTTGTTCTTCCTAATGCTGCCGCAGACTTCCCGTATCAAACTTCTCACCAGTTCAGCCTGCCTTCGTGAGTGGATCCAGCCAGGGTTGGCAGCCAAAATATTCAACAAGCTGCCCTGACCAATCAGAAAGAAGCAGAGGTAGTGGGATTCAGAGGCCAAGGCACTTTCCTCTTGTGCCCAGTGTTTAGGTTTCGTTCATGAATGATGGAGGCGGCGGTGGCAGGGTGACACCTGGGTGACCTGCAAGGGATGGCTGGGGAAGCCATCGTGGCGGCAGGACACTTAGCCCGTGTGTGGGGAGAGAGCTGTTCCCCGGTGGCGCGCAAGCGTGTCAGCCCATGGAAACCAGAGCCACCGCGCCAGTGCTGGCCCAGCCAGCGATTCCTCCGCTCTGTCCCCAGGTGCCCTCCCGGGTGGGGTGCTTTGTTGTCGCAGCCCGTGAGGACAGCAGCGGCGTCCTCCTGGAGCTCAGCAAGGACAGGCAGGCGGTGATTGCACCTTCCTCAGGAGTCTAAGTACGAGCCTGGCCGACTGACCTCCCTGCCCGTGGCCCGCAGCCCGGCTCTCCTCCAGGGGAAGCGCGGCTGCGAGGGTGCTGTGGGGGCGGACAGTGTCGTGCGCTAGTTCCACTGAGGTTGGCATTCAGTCATTCCCAAATCACACCCTAGGACGGAGCCAGAAAGTGGCGCTATCACAGAAAGTGGCGCTATCACATGGCAGCCAAATTGTTCAGAACGCAGTGCCAAGAAGCGCGGAAGTATTTGGCGTAAACAGTGATGGTGCTCAGGTTGCTCTTGCGGGGGGAGGACCAGGAAAATGGTGGCCGAGATCTTGGCAGGGAGCCGTGGGGTGAGGGGTGAGCGTGAGAGGGAGCTGGGCCAGGGCTGGGGCAGGGGCCGCGGCCAAGTCCTCCTGGGCAGTCCCTGCAGCGGCCCCCTCGCAGCAGGCGTCCTCGCCCAGTGTTACAGAAACCCAGCACTGGCCTGGCTTTCAGACATCCTGGACATTTGGGTAGCTTGTGGGGAAGGCAGGCAGGTGGCTTTGGCAGGCTAGCCTAACAGGGCACTGGCTTGGCTTGCAGACCACAAGGCAGGCTGATAGGGTAGGACAGGTGATGGCAACAAACGCAGTTGGCGCTGGGTCCTTACCTCGTGTCTTAGTTTAGAAGAGAAGATTCGAGGTGAGGAACCGGCTGCAGTGAGGAAAGGCTCCGGGCTTGGAGCGTCCTGAGGGTCAAGAAGAAAGGAGTTACTGCGAGTTTGCCAGACAGACCCTCGGAGGCGCTGCGGTTGGGGACGGGTCTCTCAGTCCACCGCAGGACTGGGAGCTGGAGGAGGGGCAGGGGGTCATGTCCCGTGCTGCTGCTGCTGCTGATGATGATGGTGGAGGGCTGACCAGCAATGCTGGCTGGCCGCTTAGTGTCGGCCCAGCGCCGCTCCGCTCCGGCCCATGGACTCATTCACGCCTCACAGGGCATGAGCAGAGTGGCAGCACGACCGCCCCCATCGCATAGGCACAGACGGGAGGAGAGAGGGGGAGGCGTCACAGGCCTGCTCACAGTCACAGAGCTAAGAAGGGGTGGGGTCGGTTGTCCAGTTTGGTCCGGTCATGAAGAATGGGCGGACAGTCACAAGTCGGGGATTTTTCTAAAGAGCAGACCGCAGCAGGGTCCAGTAGGAAAACTGGGGATGGCTGGTCCATGCCGACAGGGTGTCTGTGGACCAGAGCTCTCAGCCGACTTCCTCCCCTGGCTCTCCTCCCACGGGTGCCACGGGGCTGGCTGGCGGCCCAACAGCCGTGGCGGCGGGCACGGGCTGAGGCACCACTCTGCGGACCCAGGTCTCACTGGGTGATGCGGAGGCGGTGGGGTTCAGAACCCTTTGTGGAGGAGGTGGGGTTGAGGGGACGTTCGAGGTCACCGCACAGTAAGGCAGACCCACAGGTTGTTCCCCGTGGGGGAGGGGCAGACATCTGGCAAACTGGACGGAAGAGGCAGAGCTGAGCCCCGTTCTGTGAGAGGTGACGGGTGCTGTTCCTTGGTAAGAACTGACAGGGAAGGTGCATGTGTTTGGACGTGGAATTTCTGGATGTGTTGTGAGAGTAAGGGAAATAGTGGGCGAGGTTGTGCATGGGTCTGGGAGGGGTGGCTGACTCCAGACTTTTCTGGAAATGCTGTTGTTGCCAGCAGGCTGGGGAGTTGGGCTTAGCCTTGCTCCCAACTCATGACTCCCGTGCCAGCTAGGGCGTGGGGTCAGACAGCAGTCCTGGACAGTGGGGACTGGTCCCTTCTCTCTCCCTGGGGGCAGGGGAAGGTACAAGGTCAGGTGGCTCAGCTGTGGACAGTGAGGCCTCAGGACCCAGAAGGACACGGGGAGGGAAGGTGGGAACTACAGAGAAGGTGCTCTCTTCCACCCGGGGGGCCCTGGGCTGCGCCCAGGGGACACAGCACCCACGAGTGACGAGGCCCACTTCCCACTCTCTGGGGAATACTCTGTCCTGATTGCCTGTGGAGGGCACACAGTGAGGGGCCACAGGGAGGAGTTCTTCCCACACGTCTTGTGTCTAAGCCTTACATTTCCAGCCCAGAAGTTTGGGAAAGTTACAACATCCCGAGAGGAATCATTTCTCTGTTCCCCCCACCGATGAGCCAGAGAGGACTCGGTGAGTTTCCGTGTGAGGCTGACGGGTTCTCAGAGCAGACACAAAGTTCCGTGAGAAGCAGGGGAGACGCTGGCGCACTCCAGTCCAGGCGTGCTGCTGAGGGGGACGGCCAATGGGGCGGTCTTGATGAATGAGTCGAAATTACCCGGAGACGTGTCTTGAGTAAGGAAATTCAAGTAGGGGAAGCATCAGGGGCAATAAAAGCATTGTTGTGGGAAACCTCAAAAAATTGGGTTCTCGTAGAACATAATGTGAAACTACTATTTACAGGAGAGGAAGCTGAGGCTGTTACAAGTAGACAATGATTCAGTGGAATTTTGATGTTTGACTGGCTCTTAACGTCAGTGTTTGTTATTGAGAGGGATGGTGTGTGAAATTCTAGGAGCCCCGCCCGACAGTCCCCTTTGGGAACAGACACCCGCTTGTACTCGGGGTCTCCTGCCCAGACCCACCCGGGGTCTCTGACCTTTGGGAGTCTCTGGCCCACACTGGAAGAAGAGTTGTCTTGGGCCACACATTAAGTACATTGTTACATGCAATCACAAAAAAATCTCATGTTTTAAGTAACTTGAGTTTTGTGTTGGGCCATCCTGGGCCACGTGCTGCAGCCGTGTTGGACACCCCAGCCCTCTCGCCAGGACAGACCCTCCTGTCACTGCACTGTTATCTTTCCCATCACGGACGAAAAGCTGCACCCACGATGTGCCACACGGGGGCGCACTTGCCCAACTGTGGACTCAGACTCTCCAGAGGAGAGAGCGGAAACACCTGATCCTCCGGGACTCTTTCTGGACAGACCAGGAATGAGCGCGAGGAACGTCCCACACGGTCACGTTAAACCTGCAGAGGCTCGCCAGCTGAGGTGCCTGGAGGAGTCTGAGCGGAAGAGCGGCTCCCAGCCTGGGTCTGAAGTTCTGGAGACACGTTCTCTCCTCTTCTTGTTGCGGCAGCACCCATGGAGCTGCAGCTTTGGTGGGCGTCCCCGGGCCAGACCGTCCTCACACGGCTCTCCTTCCTCATGAGGGAAACGCTGCATGCCCATCGCGGAAAACCCGACCTCACTCCCCGCCAGTTACACAGACTGTGTCACACGTGTGTAGATCACACACGCAGATTATAGAGATCACACACGATATACAGCAAACGTAGATATAGATCATTCATGATATGCAGCACATGTGCATATTACACGTCATGTGCACATTACCACCACATGTTTTAAACTATATCATTTTCCCTTATGAATACACACTTTTAAATGTACATTTTAAGTATATTTTTTACTTTTATTTTTTCAGTACATGTTTTACATGTAAAATGGACATCTTACATTATAAACTCTTGCAGTCCCAATCTAGTATATTGTGAGCATTTCCCAGATCATTAAGTATCGCTCATGCATCACGGCTTTTAATGGCTACACAGCCATCCAGAGTACAAGTGCTCTGTCATCGACCAAAGCAACCATTATTACTGGATATTTGGGGCTCAGGGGGTTCTTTGTAGTTTTTTCCCATTAAAGTAAATATCTCCTTGGTATAATATCCTCAGTAGGGAATTTGGAGTCGTCCTATTTCAGGGCGTCTGGTCAGGTGAGGCAGCACTGTTCCTGGAGCCACTGCCTCTGTTCTCTGTCTCGGCGGCCGCAGGCGTGGGGCTTCCCGGACGTCCCAGGGCCTCGATCCGATTCTGGTCAGCAGACTTGCCCCACCTAACCGAGGCTCCAGCTTAGTGGGGCTCCCAGGGGTCCCCAGAGGGTGCTCGGAGGAGAGGCTCCGTGACTCAGGGACTGACATGGGTGTCATTTCTCCAGTTCCTGGAAAGTGCCTCAGTGGGGGGATGCAGGGACCTGCGGGCTGGGAGTCAGAGCGGCACCCACGTCAGCTCTCTGGGCACAGGCCTCTCCCTGAGAGGGAGAGGGCAGAAGTGTGCCTCTGGAGATGGTCAGCTTCCCGGGTGGCATTTCTCTTCGCACCAAAGGACCCTTTAGTGCCTGAATGGTGAGTTATGTGTTGAGGACATCCTTTGCCTTCCAGCGTCTCCCTGGGAACCTGGTGATCAGACGTGAACAGGAGTCTTGGGGTCTGTCTCCTGCTCCGACGATGCTAGCTGGCCGACCTCAGCCTCTTCTCTTCCCCGGTCAGGTCTTTGCTTTCCCACCTGTGAGTCTTGCAAGCAGAAGCCTACGTGGCTGAGCCGTTCATGGTGTCTGTCTTTTCAAAACGACAGGCAGGAGCATCTACCAAGTCCTCGCTGAGTCCTAGGCCCTGTGCCCAGGTGCTAGCACGCGTCACCGCACTTGTGCGTCATAGCAGCAACAGGAAGTGAGTCTTATTATTTCCTCACTTCACAGATGGAGAAACTAGGTCACAGAGTAGCCATGACATTGACCAAGGGCTGTACAGCCTGCAGGTGGTTGGTTCCGGGATTTGAACTGGCAACGCCCGACCCCAGAGCCTGCATTGTCAGTCACAGAGCTAGCCTTGGAACGTGGAATTGCTTACCGGTCTCTGGTTGCAGCGCCGCCCGAACGAAATGGTGTGCGAGCAGGTGCTGTGGGCCTGCGGATGCCGTGAAGCACAAGGCCCGGTTTCGTGGTGTCCTTTCTCCTTCCTCATCCCCCTGCGTCCCAGCAGTGCACTCAATTCTGGCCATCATGCCGGCTTGGGCGTCTCCCATGACCTCTCTGTGCTTCTGTTTCCTCGTTTTCGAAATGAAGGGACACGCTGTCTTTTCCCAGCACACTGAAGGAACTGGAAAAGCTGACGGTTTGGAGAAACGTGTCTTTGTGCTGATACGCTTCTGGGCACATCCACCCGGTATCTTGAGAACTTCCTGGAACCGGCCCGTCTTCTTGTCCTGTTGTACTGTAAGGGCCGGGGTGCACTGTCTTGCTTTCAGACACTTCTGTAATCGCTGGCTTTCCTGTGGCAGAAGAATAGGAGAAATACACCCAAACGGGCTAACTCTTGCTGCATTTCCAGTCTTGTCCTTGATGTGTGAGATGCTTCTGTTTATGTCCTTCTGAAGCCGTAAAGGCCAGAGCTTTCTCCTGACCAGATGATGAGATTAGCAGTCAGTGCTAAGCAGGTGAGAGGCCCCCTGGCCCCCGGGTATGAGCCAGGGAGGGCAGGCGAGCAAAACCGTGGGCTGAGAGGCAGCAGCGTTGGCTCACGCAGAGCCTGCGGCCCTGTTCCCCCCACGCAGAGCTCGCAGCCCTCAGAACTGACTGCCGCTCTGGGAGCCTCGATTTCCTTTCCTGCAAAACTCCATCCGAGGTTTCCAACTGCCCTCTGCAGATGTGTAGGGTCCTCTGGGGGACAGGGTGGGCATTTGGGGGCTCACTATTTCTGCCAGCGATAAGACCACCCACTTTTATCTGTTTGTTTTATGTGATTGAGTTCTGTCTTGCTGCTGTTGGAAAAGGGGCTCCCTTACTGAAAGGAAAAACAGTTTGGAGTGATGTCTGGTGATTTACTCTTGCAGTCGAAGCACCCTAAAGCCTCCTGCTGCCGGAGGTCCGGAGTGCCTGCTGGAAGCCCTGTCTGCACGCTGTGGGGAGTTCAGCGTCTCCCCAGGAAGCTCCTGTCCTCCTGGCCACCCTGCCACTGGGAGCCCGCTGCTTCTCCAGGGCACACCGCGGGTGGGACCCGCGCTCTCCTCTCCCTCTCAGGCAGGCCGCTGGGCTCTTTCCAGCTCCTGCTGCCAAACCCCACCCTGGTCCCGCCTGCGCACCTCCAACCCACCAGGCAGCCAAGTGAGACAAACAGGCTTCCTCTCTGTAGGGAGCGCCCCCTCAGACTGCAGTGGGGACTATAAATACAGGGGAATTTCCTCTGCTCTCAGGACTTCCAGTCGAGCACATGACCCATGAAGTGTGCTTTGGTGGAGGGGCCTGACGTCTGGCTGCAAGATTGCCAAGGGCAGCAAGGAGGGGTGGAGAGAACCGAGCCCCTCAATCTGTCCAGGGCCGAGTGCTGGGCTCTGGTGATGCACCTGGCCAGGGCGAGCCAGAAGTGGGTTGGTGGTGGTCTTCTGTCCCAGGGGTCTGGTGCAACCAGAAGGGAAAGCATGTGGAGGCCAAAAAGTCCAGGAGGCCCTTTTCTGGTGAGATACCAGCCTGTGGTCTCTGGGGAGGACAGGAATGGAGGCGGCACTCACAAAAGGACTGTGCGGTCCTGCCAGGGACCATGTTTGCTAACACCCTTTCGGGGGGGCCCCCACACTGCCCCTGTGGCACTGTGCCTCACACGTGTCGTGACTTGTGCAGAGCTGTCGCCCCTTTGGGACTCGCCCTGGAGGCAGGGCCCAGGACTCTCCTCTGCCACTGCCTTCTGGGGCTGGGCCCACTGCCCGACGCTCCCTGGGTCCGGGTGAGTGGACAGCAGGACGGTCACTTTTCAGGAGCTGACCATGTTGGCTTCAGTTCTTTCCTCCACATTCCCTGCTGTCCTCAAGCGCCCACCGCCTCTCCCCAGGCTGTCTCTTGGAGGCCCCCCTGGCCCCCACCCCGCCATCTGCCTGACGGTCAGGCCCCTGCCAGCAGCCCCCTGCCAGCAGCCCCGGCAGCCTTCCCGCGGCTCTTCTCTGCCGGCTGTTAGCTTCCTCTTTGGGGACTGTCATGGCTCTGCTCCTTCCAGAGGGAAGTGCATGGTTCTCACCCTGGTACACGCCCCTCACCGCCTCCTCCCGCTGTCTCGGTGCCCCAGTCTCCCTTCAGGACCTCAAGGTACTCCTGGCACCTTTATTCCTGGCCTGGCCTCACCTTGCTCCCTCTGTCTGGGAGTGCTCACCTTGGTTCCCTCACCTGCATGTACAAATCCTACCTGCTTTTCATACAATTCTGTCACCTGGGCCCACAGAGTGTCTGCATCAGTGCTCCCTAAAACACCGCTCTTACAGGACGGGTCTCTGAGGACAGAGTTCCGGGGCAAACGCAGCGGGGCGGGTGCCGCGTGTGCGGTCACGGCTGTGGAGGTCTGCTGCGCGTGCCTCTGCAGGGAGGCCTTCCGTGGGAAGCCCGTTTACCCCAGCATTTCCCAGACGCACTGACGGCAGAACTTTCTCCCTCTGCGTATTGATTAGTACATTGCAGACTACTCTGGAAATGCTTCCTAAAGTGCTACCAGTGAAGTCGTACTTACCCCACTTTTGTCAGCGAGGGCGTGAGGCTCAGAGGCAGGCATGCCCGCCCGAGCTGAGGGAGGACCTTCAGTCCCGTATTTCCTTTGCTGCACCCTGATATGTGTCACCCACTGACAACGCACAAGCTTATTTTCAGTGTTCTGAAAGCTACTTGTGTCCAAGGGTGATAGCCTCACTCACTTCTCTTTCCCAACATCTGAACTTTGTCCCACTTCTCCTTTCTGAGAATGGTTCTGTCCAAATATTTCTTTGGCTTTTCTTGCCAGATGTTTCACAAGTAAGTAACACAAGGCTCCAGTTAAATTTTTCCAAGAGCCTCATGAAGTCATGGGAAAAAAAAAAAAAGCAAGGAAGCCTTCCCGTTATACCTGGTCTGTGTAAAACTCACGACTGCGCAGGGCCGGGCCGGCGCCTGAGCTGGAGGTCCTTTTTGCAGACAAGAGCTGAGCCGGTCACTTGGTTGGTGACTTGCAGCGTTAAATGCATTTCTGTTTTCATCCTAACTTGGAGGGCTTCTGAGGAATGTAAATTTAAAATTTTCTATACTTATAATAAAATAATCATCTTATTTTTTCAAAAATAAAAGTAAAAATTTGTAAAATATGGTTGAAAACAACTCCCTAAACGTTTGTTTACAGTTTCCTCACCATCATTGGATTGGAAATGCGCCAGTGCTGTACGTTGTGAGAGCCTTCCCGACCTTATCTTGTGTATCAGGAGACTCGTCTAGGTGGTCGGGGGACTCTGGGCACTCCCGCCTCACCCCTGTGTGGTGGCATCAGAGGCCGTGCCCTACTGGGGAGCAGGCCTCTCACTCAGCTAGTTTGGCCCAGGTCGCTGAGCAGCAGAGGCCTAAACAGACAAGCAAACAGCAGGCATTGGGGTGGAGACTCCATATACCCAGTCCGTGCACTGTACTATCTACAATGGTCAGTTTTCACACAGAAATTTAAGACGGGCCAAGAAACAGGAAAATGTGACCCTTATGCAGAGGGAAAGATGGGCTTTGAGAAGGGCCCAGCTGTTGAACACAGTAGACAAAGACTTCGGGGCCGTTGCTATAGAGAGGTTCTAAGAGCTGAGGGAACCACGATGAAAGAATTTAAGGAAGATGATGGGGACTGGGTCTCGGCAAGTGTAGGCATCAGGAATGACGTGATAGAAGGACCAGGGGAAATTTGGGAGTTGGAAAGTCGGATAACCAGAATGAGCAGTTTACTAGGCAGATGGAGTGCTGGGTTGGAGTTGGCAGAAGAAGAAATGAGCAAATTGGAAGATAAACTAATAGAAATCATGCAATTTGAGGACCAGAGAAAGAAAGAGAAATGAATACAGCCTTAGAGCAGTGAGGACACTATTAAGCATACTAACATACATGTAATAGGAGTCCCAGAAGGAGCAGAGAGATGGAGAGGAACAGAAAAAATATTCAAAGAAATACTGGCAAACCCCAAATTTGATGAAAGTAAAACCAGTGGTCTACACCTCCAAGAGGCTCAACAGAGTGCAAGTAGGCTAGATGCACAGAGATCGTCTGCCAGACCACAGTCAGAATGATGAAAGTCAAGGGCAGAGGATGTCTTGAAAGCAGCAAGAGCCTGTGTGAGACACTTAGCAGGCCCCCAAGGTGACCCCGGTGCGGTTAACAGTTGAGTTCTCATTAGAGAAGAGGAAGCCAGAAGGCAGGAGGATGGCATATTTAAATTAACGTGTTGAAAGAAAAAACTGTAACCGAAAGTCTTAGTACCTGGTAAAGTGTGTTGAAAAGTGAAGGTGTAATAAGCAGGTAAGTAAAAACCATGAGAAGGTGTTGCTAGTAGACCAGCTTTACAAGCAAACTGAAGGAGCTTCTTCAGGTTGAAAGCAGACAGTCCTAGGATGTGGTGCTGCCCTGACCGGGCTGGCGGACCCACGGGTGTGTGAGAATGTTTCCAAACTCGTGCCCTTCACGTTCAGCTGAAAAGCCCCCTCCCTGACCCACCCCCGTGCACCTCCCGATTCTCAGTCTCCAGCCCCCGAGGCACAGGCAGGGGCAGGGGCAGAGTGGAGCCTTTCCTTCAACCCCGCGGCCCTTCTTAACTGCACGAGGGCCATTCTTCCGCCTCCCTGAAACACCTGTTTTCTCCGTCGAGAAAGGCTCCCCCGTCTTCGTCTCTGCCCTGGCTGAGTGGACATGGCGTGCACTCAGCCAGCACCGTCCCTGCTCCCGGTCCTTCTGTGGCAACTGTTTGTTCATTCCTTCTCTTCATAAAATAACATTTTAACAAGTGCAGGCTCCTGCGCATTCTGGTTTTATCCCGAGTCCTTGTACATCGTAGGCGTGTCCTCGTACTTGGAGAGCAGGAGAGGGAGGGAAAATGCTGTCGAGTCCATAAAAATATGAACCGCCTCACAAACGTATTTAGGAATACGCTAATGTGATATATTTCTTTCTTTTGAGGCAGTGAGACTCCGAGTAACCCCCTTTCCCCCGCGCCTTCTATGCTATTTCGGGTTTTAAACGGAGCCCGTATTATTCCACTATTAGGGTGGAATTGGTGCTGCCATGGCATCCTGTAACCGTTCCTCTGCGGCCGTAACAAGGAGCTGCACCCTCCTAGTACGATAGTCCTCATTCAGAGTCTGGAAGAAAAGCACTTTCACCTTCCTCTCTAGAGAGCGTTTAGGACAACAAGATCTCCAGGCTCCCGTTTTCCTCTTGCCTGCTGGACAGTTAAACGCAAGTAAGGCTGGTGGGGAGCGGTGGCTCCCGGGGTGGGGCCTGCGCAACTCATGTGCTGTCTCTCATTGGTTAACAGGGTCCGGGCCTCAGCCAATCGCAAGGGGCCGTGTCGTCATAGCGACGGGGACGCTAACAGCCGCATCCCGGGAAGGGGGATGGCGGAGAACTTCTACGGTCCCGGGGTCCGGATGGGCAACTGGAATGAGGACGTCTACCTGGAAGAGGTGAGTATGTGGCTGGGCGGCGCCCCTCCTGCTGAGGGCCTGCCCTAAGTGTGGATGGACTTGGAGCACCCAAGGCCCCTTTCTCCCCTAGCACACCTTGCCTGCCCCTCACTGACCATCAAGGAATCACGTGAGGTCTCACTAACCCAGGCCTCTGCTCTTCTGCTCTTTCCTTAGGTTCCTTGGCCTCTCAGACTTGGTGCCTTGACCCTCAAGCCCCCCCAATCCCCCAGCCTCCCACCTGTGCCTCCCCCTCAGTCTGGAGCTCCTCTGAGTTCTTTTCCCTTTGTTCCCTAGGCACTTACAGTCCCAGGGGCTGCAGTCCAGGTGAGGAGGCCGGTTCTAAACAGAAATACTGCCCCTCTCACGTGCTCTGCCTTGTCACACCTGCTGTCCCAAGTGTCTCTGTGGTGTCTCTCTGTTCCCGACCTTGCACTGACTGCGGAGGCCCTGGGCCATCCCTGCAGCAGCCTTGGTGGGGGAGGGACCTTCAGTGTCAAGCATCAAACCACCTGGGGACCTTAGTGGAGGCCTCGTGCCTCCGAGTGTTGCCCTGACTGGTGCTGGCTGAGTTGTTACAGGTGACTCTTCCTCTTCGTGGCTTTGTCGTTTTTCTAAACACTGTGCAATGAGATGAAAATGTTAAAAGTAACGTCACAGACATTTTCACCCTTCCCATGATGCTCACATTTCTTTTTCTGTTCTCAGTGCCTGTGTTATTCAGAGCTGTTTATGTTTCGCTGGTGTTTTGTTTGGGTTTTTCCCCAGGAGCTCATGAAAGACTTCTTAGAGAAGAGGGATAAGGGACAGCTTCTCATACAGAGGAGCATAAGACTGAAAGGGAGCCTTCTGAGACCGGTAATTTTAACTCCAAATACTATTTTCAAAATTCTGTTAAATCAATGTGAGTGTATATTAAACAAGTGAGAATTCCGTAAATGAGTTATTTGGAAAATACCAGTTTTTCTCTTTTTGATGGGAAAACCACAATGTTCAAAATTCCCAAGGGTTTCAGAAACGTGAGGGAAGGTTGCTGTTATGTCACCTGCATCAGGAAACAACCACGTTGATACGTGGACTAGTAAAAGGAGATGCCCTCAGCTGGCACCGAAGACGTTTCCAGTCGATGCTGGATAAACGAATGGTGGACTCAGCCCGTGTGATTTTCCATAAGTTTCATTGTGCTTCATTTGGGTTACTGGGGGCTCCCGTTTGTCATGTTGGGAGCAGGTCGCTGGTGGGAAGAGGAAGACTGGGACTCAAGGGGGTCTGGGCGAACGGCCTGTTGAGCTGGTCCAACTCCGAGGAGGAGTGGAGTAGGTGGGAGGCAGCCTGGGCACTGGCTGTTCGGGAACCACGTGGTTTGAACAGAAACACTTCTGATTCCACTGTAGACGCAGCTCTCCATATCTGAGGATGGACACATTCACCACGGCGACAGCGTGATGCTGGTGAATCCAGATCATCCCGAGACAGAAGCCGATGTGTTTCTCAGGGGGGATCTGAGCCTGTGTTTGGCCCCTGACGAGATCAGAGCCCATATGAGTGACACACCTGAGGTGCCCTGTGGCCTGAGCGCGGCACCGACCAGTATCCCAGTGGGCAGAAACACCTTCGTCATTTTGAGGTAAAGGTATTTAAAATTTTGTCAGAAATGTCTGTTTTTGCTTGTAGCTTAGGATGTCCTGGGATTGGAGCCAGACTGATCAGAGGCGGAAGTTCCGTGAGCGTTCTCGCTTCATCACCCTGGGAATCACCGTCCAGGGTTATTCCTTCACCCTGGTGATTGCCTTCACGTCCCTTCGCTGTAAAGACCAGGAATGTGAAATCTGTGTTCAGTTCAAAATGCTTAATTCAAAGGCCTTGGATCCAGGGGACTAATCTCATATTCTTTTATAAGCAAAGTGGGTTTTCCCGATAACACACCGAGTGCCTGGGCTCATCTGAGGGCTCCCGTCGTTTTTAGTGTTGCCGTGTTGTTTCTACCCCAGAACACATTGTTTAATGCAGGGCGAATAACATGGGGAATTACTATTTGAAAATTCATTGTTCGCTATAAATGTACTCGAGGAGATTTCGAAAATTACAATTAGAAACATTGCTTTCACTTAGTTACCAAATTGTGATAGCCGTGTTTATCTTACAGGAATAAATCCTCAAAGTCTTTATTTTTTAAAAAGATTTTATTTACTTATTTTTAGAAAGAGGGGAAGAGAGAGAGAGAAACATCAATGTGTGGTTGCCTTTTGCGCGCCCCCTAGTGGGGACCTGGCCTGCAACCCAGGCATGTGCTGTGACTGGGAATCAAACCGGCAACCTTTTGATTTGTAGGCCAGCGCTCAATCCACTGAGCCACACCAGCCAGGGCCCATCCTCTTTAAGTCTTTAATTTAGACTTATTTTGAATACAGGTAATTTACATGAAGACAACTTCTGTTTTCTGGAGGATTAAGTGGGAGGCCTATGTTAAATTTTTCCTAAAGTGTTACCTTGTTTCTCTCTGACATGAGTGCCCCGACCCAGTTCCTCAGTGTGGGGCAGGGTGACGTGCTCAGTGCCCTCAAGGCTGACTGTGTGGGGTGTGCCGTGTATCGGCCGTGTGGGAAGGCAGAGTGTCGGGTGCTGGCTGGACTTGAAGACCAAAAGAAAGACCTTTGGTTGAGTGAGGTAACTCAGGTAAGGCACATGAATGTACTTTACCAAGAAAACCATAAACAAAACTGCGCACGTGAAGAATGGAGCTGAGGAAGAGTTCTCACTCAGAGGAATGACATCAGACTTCCTCTTTGCGCACAGCGCAGAGCCAGCAGCCACCGGTGACGTCCTCAGATTCGGGCAGAACTTCCGCCTCGGGATCACGAGGGGATGCGAAGACACCATGGTGAGTCGTCACGTGGCGTGTGCACATGGGGCCGGTCGTGTGTGTCCGTGCGGGCGGGCGGGCGGCCGCCTGCTGAAGTGGACAAAGAACCGCGGGTGTGGGCTCCGTCCCTGCAGCTCTGGACCGTTCCTCCTGCTCACTTAGGAGACCTCAGAAACACCACCCTTACAGTGAAGCAGGCCTCATCTTCAGTGCAGCTGGCAAAGAGTAAAAATCTGTACCACTTTCACCTGGAAACTGAGTGATTAGATTACATGATAACAATCTGACAGCTGTCCAACATCACCAGGGCTAGATCTGACGTTCTTGACTTTTCAGTGTCAGACTGCTGTCTGATGAGAGAAGGACAGTGTGAGACGCCGAAGTTCGAATAGATCAACGTGAGTCCTCAACCTTGTTTCTGCCTGAGGGTGGGGGAGAAGCAGAAAAACCAGGTAAACCTGGTCGGACTCAGGCTGAGGCGTGTGCCTGTGGGATGGGGCTCTGGTGAGTCACCAGCCTTTCTGAGTGTCTCTCGTCTATGACAGTGGGGTATCACACCTTATCGTGTGCTGAGAGGCTTCAGTGTGGGAGCTCGTTTACTCCTCCAGGCAGGTCTCTGATGGAGACCCCTTTACCCTCTTTTGTTGCTGGAGAAATCACGGCACAAGGAGGTTAAGGATTTTGCTCCGAGTCACTCCGTGACAAAGTGACAGAGCTGGTACCATAATATTTTTGCTGAGCTACTGCCTGATTTTATTACTATTATTTTTTATTTTTCATCCTCACCTGAGGATTTCGTTACCTCTAGAGAGAGAGGAAGGCGGGAGAGGAACATCGAGGGGAAAGAGAGAGGCATCGATTGGTTGCCGCCCGTGCGCGTCTGGACCGGGGATCTCATGCACCCGGACCGGGGATGCAGGCCCAGACAGGGGACCGGACGCACACCCCCGGCACGTGCCCTGACCAGGAATTGAACTGTGGCCCTTGGGTGAAGGGCCACACTGGCCAGGGCCTCCTACTGCCTGACTTTAAATGTTGGAAGCGAGCAGAGTTACCAAGTTGTCCCGAGAGGGCAGTAAACCCGTGTTGTCTTTCCTACCCGGAGATTAGCACTTTAACATTCTGGCTCATTTTCTTTTTTAAGGGGGGGAGAGCAGATTTCAAATATAGGAAAAATTATAGGCACTACAATATTAGATATCCTTTTTCTTTTTGTTTTTGTTTTTCTCCTTTCTCCCTTCCTTCTTTTCCTCCTCCTCCCTGCCACCTCCTCCCTGCTGTAAATCTCCCGCTCTTTGGTTGCTTGTCCCTTTAGTTTTAGTATCTGCTCTTCTGAAGATCGTAACATTCCACCGCGTCTGTTGCTGCCACGTCCTCCCACTTGCTACTTGGCTTCTGAGTTGTAGCCGTTCCCACCGTATTTCTGAGTAAAATCTGTCAGTGCTTTCCTTTGTAATTCTTTCCATTGCCCAGAGCCTTTCAAATCTGCGCCAAAAATACAATGAAAAGAAAAATTTGTTTTAACTGCTAGATATCTAAAATTTAACTTTTCGTCAAGTTTATTCTTTGGTTCATTTGGGGTTGATTTATTTTAAAATTTGTATTTATTGATAGAATAAAGTTTCATCACTTCACTTCCACAGCGAGCTCCATGCAACATTTTTTGTAATAAACACGCACACTGATGCAGGCCCAGTGCCCGGAGAAGGAGGAGGGAGTGGGGACGGAGGAGTGAGGCCAGAAAGGGGAATGAGTGCAGCACCCCGTGGAGGGACAGCAGTTCTAGGCGGACAGGATCCAGGGCGACCTTTCGAAGGTGGAGGGAAAATGAACCTCCTCGTGTGGTCGTTGAGAACAGGGATTTTGAGAATCGTTTTTGGCATGCTTGCCATCAGCCAGCTGATGGCTTCCTATTTCCCAGATTTTCAAATAGTGGAGCGTGTTCATCTGCTTGCTGTCCTTTGCAGCTGTATTTGTCAAGTGACCACAGGACCCTGCTGAAGTCGTCCAAGAGGTCCTGGCTGCAGGAGGTGTGCCTGACGGACGAAGTCTCCTACCTGAACTGCTGGCAGGCGGCCTTCCCCGACCCCCAGCTGCGCCTGGAGCATGAAGGCTTCCCCATCCCGGTGAGCACAGCTGAGGGGTGCACCACATCATGCCTGGGGCGGGAGTGCTTCCTGCCTTCTGCCAAAGGGAGGAAGCTCGTGGTAGCTTCGACCTTTTGTGCCTGTGTCCTTTCTCTCTCTCTCTCTGTCCCTGTGTTTGTGTCTTGAGCTTGGAGGGCACGGTGTTGCCCTGTGGCAGCGTTCTGCACCGATGTTTCTCAACTTTGCCTGTGCTGCAGAATCATCTGCAGAGCTGTGTAAAAATCCTGGGGCCCCAGCCCTGGCCCTGAGAACGGGCTGAGAACACTGACCTGAGGCCGTGAGGATGCTGACACTGTGCCTCAGTTTTAAAGACACTGGGACATCGTGGGCAGGTGACGGGATAGTGGGGCATCCATGCAGGTGAACATGGTGGTCCTGTAGGCAGCGTCTTTCTGTCCTCACTGTTGGGCATCTTCTGAGGACCCTGGGCCCTGCAGGACGGACTGAACTGTGGGTCTGGTGAGAGGGCAGGGCTGGTGGGTACAGAGTGGTGCCCAGGGCCGGAAGGCATCCTGAGGGCACAGTGGTCAGAAGTCAGTGGGAGAGTGTGCAGTGACAGAGGGTTGGCCGCTGAGGTGCTGCCCAGGAGGGCCCCCCCCAGCTCTGAAGTCCCCAGACACAGTGTGCTCCCCCCCAGCACTACCCTGGACCCAGGTCACCAGGTTCTGTCTCATGTGTGGACAGTGCACTCATGGTCCATGGCGACGGACACTTGACACACTTCCCCGTTCGGCCGGCCCTCGCTCTCTGTGGGGTTGCTTCGTGTTTCTGCAAGTCAGTTTCTGAGTGCCTCAGCTTCCTCCCGTGTGGAGTGGGGGTGAGGGCAGTGTGTGCCTGAGGGCGTTTGTGAGCATTGAAATCAGGGATGTTCTCACCCACCAGCATGACCACGCCTCTGACTGCCCTACATGGTCAGAGACGACGTCCAGGAAGACCAGGTGTCTGTGTGACGCTCCATCAGGCGTGCGTCCCCAGAGGTGTGTCCCCTCTGTCTGCACAGTGTGCCCCCCGGGCTAGTCCATGTGTGTGTTTCAGTGAACTGAGGTGAAGGTGTGATGTGTTCATGGATGTTTGCTCTAGGAAATCGGAGGCCTGAACTCACAGTGCAAATCACACTCTTCCTTATCTTTAAAGGCAAACAGCAAAATTCTCATTAATCACTGCCACACGAATCGAGGGCTGGCAGCTCACCGGCACCTTTTCCTAAGGTACTGCAATGCAGGGTGCTGCTAAAGGCTGCCCCAGGGTGGGGGTGGGCTGTGAGGCGCAGCAGAGGGCTCCGCTGCAAGTGCGGCAGCACACCAGGCAGCCCTCTGGTGGTGGAGCGCTGTGCCATGGAACTGCGCCGGTGCCAGAGGTCCAGTCGGAGCCCCTTCCCTTACACCGGTCCCTGCATCGTGAGGGGCTGTTAGCCACCACGGGGCCCCGCCTCCACCCCCCCCCTGCAGGGTGCCCAGTGGGTGAGGCTTCGGGGCACACGGGCTGCGTGCAGAGAGTGGCTTCTCCACCCACACTCCTCTCCTCCTGCCCCAGGACCTACTTTGGAAAGGAGGTGGAGGTCGCTGCCCACACCCACCTGGACTCGCACAGGGTGGAGAAGCCCAGGAACCACTGGGTGCTGGTGACGGGCAGTCCCAGGAAGGACTCCAGCACCATGTTGGATGTGCGCCCACCGTCCGCAGGGGACACCCGTGTCCTGGAGCTGGTGGCCGGCCCGGGGGCCCAGTGACACACAGGCATAGCTCCTCAAGATACCGGTTCTCTCGGTCACACCTCGAGCTATTTTTAAGGCACAGAACTTGCTGAACACTGCATTGAAAGAAAGCTATGTGAACATTATTGACTTAGTGCACGGGGGGCGGGGGTGGAGGGGTCTGGGACACAAAAAAGTTGGTCCTGGGCACTGCTCAGAAATGGTATTCGAAAGGGACAGGTGACCTCTCTTGTGATAACACAATCCCGAAGACCTCAGCGTCCTGTGTAGGTCCTGTGTAGCAGCAGTGTCCGCGGGCTGTGCGGGACCGGGGAAAGCCGTGGGTGTGTAATAAAGCTCGTGGGCTGCTCTGAGCTGTGGCCCCACAGTCCCTTGCTACTCAGTGCAGGGTTCCAAGAGACCACCCGGGCATCACTGCAGGCTGTGGCCGCACCTCCGGAGGTCAGCGGTTCCCCTTGTGACTGTTTCTGCTCTGGCTGAGGAGGGCCGGGCTCGCTCCTGAGCAGTCACGTGCTACTTCGAGGTGGTCTGTGCAGGCCAAGTCTCTCTGTTGCTGCCGCCTCGGCTCTGCAGCTGGCACAGCAGTGGTGGCGGCCGCGTGGTCAGAGGGCCCCACCTGTCTGCCCATCCGCTCCTTCTTCGTGGGGCGTGGGGGAGGTATCCTGACGGCACGGCGAGACCCCGCCCCGCAGGTGGGGTGAGCTCGCAGGCTGCTCCTGCATGTCTGCTTGGAGAGGCAGAAGGTGCACCACCGGCGGTACAGGTGCCCTGTAAGCAGATGTGGCCGCAGGGCCCTGGGCGACCTTCCTCGGTGGGGGTGGGCGGGTGCCAGCCATCAAGTGCTGCGGCAGGCGGGACAGGGGCTTCCATGTTTGGCTGGGCCTGGCATTAGCCTGCAGAGGGTCCCATTTACCGGTCTGGGGTGCAGCCTGGGCACTGGGAGGCTCTGTCTTGCAGCTGGGGCGGGGCTGGGAGCTGCGGTGTTGGGAGGGGGCGGGGGT
Organism: Tonatia bakeri; assembly: GCA_004024845.1. Lineage (NCBI taxonomy): Eukaryota > Metazoa > Chordata > Mammalia > Chiroptera > Phyllostomidae > Tonatia > Tonatia bakeri. The sequence goes on along the minus strand of PVIA01000227.1, from coordinate 2,407 downwards.
GGGGGCGGGATGGGGGGTCCTCCTGTCAGGAAGGCTTTCCTCGGTGGGCCCTCCCCCGGCCGTAGGGTCCAGTGACGGCCCAAGACCACGCAGCCCGTACACAGTGGCACTGGGTGGGAAGGCCGTCTTCTAGACCTTCTTCCCAGCCGTGATGTCTAGGCGTCTGTGTGCTCTTGGCTCCGGGTCCAGGCAGCTCACTGTTGGGGGCGCTGTCCTACGTGTTATGAGATGCCCACCCCCTGGGGCCGTGGCGCACCTCTGTCTGTGACAACCACAACTGTCTCTGGACGCGGCTCGGTGTTGCCCGGGGGCACCACTGCCCCAGGCCCCCAGACCCATGTGTGCCGTCCCAGAAGGGGTCTCCCTTCCTGTTTCCATTTTCCCACGGCGTGCAGAGTTGGCAGTATTTCTGAGGGAGCTTCCAGGGGTCTGGGTGTCCTGACAGTTTGCTTTTGGAGTCTGGGCATTGGTGGGAACCTGGCAGTTTGGGCAGACTGGCCCCCGGGGACAAGGCGGCTGTGTGCTCCCACACCCTGGCTGGTGGGCATGGCCCAAGCAGCGGTCTGCAGCGTGGGGCGCACAGGTGGCCGCCGAGATGGGCAGGGAGGAGCCTGCAGCTGCTACAAGTGCCCTCGCGCCCACCTTTCTGGGGTGTCCGCGCGCGTCGTCAGGGTGTTACCTTCAGTGTGCGTGCCGGTTTCCTCAGCGTGACAGAGCCATGTTCGTAGATGTAAGTCACACGAGACACGTGTAAGTGTCTGTGTGTGTGAGTGCATGTGAGTGCGTGTGTGTGCGCGCGCTGCTGACGCTCCAGACCTGGTGGGAAGGCAGCACAGACCTGTTCATGGATTCAATAGTAATTCTGTTGACCCATTTATCATTAAATATCATCATTATATTGCATAATAATTAGACCTGCTATTATTAAATACAATTATTATTCGCATAGTATAATTAGGCCTATTAAATATAATTATTCATGTAATGTAATTAGGCCCATTTTAATTATTAAGCAATAGCAATTACTATGTGATGGCAATCCATGGGCCTGTCATAGATTCGACGACACTTCCCTGTCAGCCAAGCCCCGTGGACGTGCAGTCTAGAGAGCCTGACGCAGGCCCGGCCGAGTCCCTCAGGGAGGTCGTGGGTGACACGAACAGACGTGTGGCAGGTGGAGGGAAGGCGTGGGAACGGTGAGGAAAGGGAGGTGTGAGCTTCAGACGCACTGGGGAGGGTCCATGCATTCAGCACACACGACAGGGCCTGTCCGAGTGGAGACAGCGGGGCGGCTGTCTCTCTCCACCCGGAAGACTCCAAAGCCTCCCTGTGCACTCACAGCTGCAGGGGGGAGGCCCAGGTCAGAGAAGGGGCGGAGCCCAGGCGCTGGGAAGCAGGCCCCTTCCAGCCCCCCAGACGTCAGTGGCTGCCCACAGGACCGGCCAGGCCCCTAGGAGAGGGGCCCTGACCGGGTATCCAACCTCTGGAAGCGCCCAGGTTTCTCTCTTGGGCTTGGCCTTGCACTTCTTAAAGTGGCCACAGGATGTCACTGTTAAAAACCCTAACTCGGTGTTGCCCTCTCAGCGATGGAAGTTCACATCAGAACATGCGGGAGTTTCCAGTTTTCGCAATTACATTGCAGGGGGTGGAGGGGAGCCCTGAGAGCGCCATGGCCAGGGTGTCCGTGGTCTTCCCTTGTAAAAGGCAGAGGGGTTGGGCATGTGTGAGAGCTGCCCTGACGGCTCTCGGGGGGCTCTGCCCATAGGGTCCTGCGGGGAATGCAGCCCCTCTGGGGCTCTGTACAGACTTTCCACCTGAAGCCTGAAGCTCACCCCCGGAAACGACTCTGAGCCCAGGCCTGGGGACCCCCAGTGATGGCAGCAGCATGTCTAAGCCCGTCTCCTCTCCACGCCTCGGTTTTCTCCGCGGGGTCATGGGCGTCCTCTCAGAGTTGTTAGAAGGTCCGGCGGAGTGAGAGAACGTGCTGGAGAGAGGCATGGGACACCCACGAGGAGGGGACATGGGGTCAGTGTGGACACTGGGCCCTCCCTGGCTGGGACCTGGGAGCCACTGGACCTCATGGAAACTCTGTCCACTCACAGGCTGAAGGAGAGTCGGAACGTCCCCCCACAGCTGCTGCGAGTCCAGCACCACGAGTGATAGGACTGTCCTCAGTGCTCCTGTCAGGAAGTGCTGGTGAGAGAAGTGCAGCTTGGGAGAAGCCTGGCCTGGCGGCAGGGAGAGGGACTGGGGGCACAGGCAGCTCCTCCCTGCGGGGGGCAGCCCCGGAGCCCCAACACCGCGGGCTGCCTGGGCACGTGGGGACCCCGGCCACCCCGCATACCTGTGAGCCCAGAGGGAGGGTGCGTGGGGTCGTCTCCGGCACCAACCCTGTTCACCTGTGGAG